>PVIC010008773.1:0-47184 GCA_004025085.1 Thryonomys swinderianus
ATTCTTTGGATAAATGAGAATATTTGTCCTTTAAAATCTACTTCACAGTGATTATATTAGATTTAATATAAAATACTAAAAATCACTGTCATGTCACAGTAAGAAACAGCAATGAATAGTTTTGTGACAGTAAATGTATTTCAAGTTTATCTTTAAGGGTCACTAAGCTCATAGAGTTTCTATAGAAACCATGTTTCAATAACTCTACATCTAAAACAAAGCCCCTTGAAGTAAACTAAAATCACCATGTATTTCATTATGTGAAATACATATTAAAACAATAATTAAATGAAATAAAACTATATAACAAGCCTCTTTCTTTCCAGCTGTTAATAAATCATATAAAATTTGAAGGTTGCAAAGAAGTTCTTAATAATTATCTTCTTAATTACTTCAAAAATTATGTATTTTGTTTAGGTGTGGGATGGGAAAGTCAATGTGGTAATTAATGGAAATGGAAGAATATTTGAATACAAAGAAAGATTTATCATTTGGAAAGTCACAGGAAAAGGGAGAAACCTACATGCAATCATGAGAATCCAGCTATCCCCTAAAATGCAGATATGATTGAGAATTCCATCAATTCAAAGAAAACATAAACTTCCCATCCAGATATATTCATTATGGGCTCCTATACTAGGTTTTGAGAATCATGCTGTCATAGTATTATAAGTAGATGTATTTCTCTTTTTTTCTTTTTTCTTTTGTACTCCATGAAATTCTTCCTCAAGAAGATAAGCCTGTAAATTTTTTAAATTATTTTTTTTCAGGAAATTCCTGAAAACAGATTATCTGGACAAGTTCTCCTCCCACAGATCTTCATTGTCCTGTGAATGTGCTGTCCAGCTGCACAGTTACTGGGACAAAATACTGTCTGACATCCACAGCTAAAGGAGAGGCTTACTTTGGCTCATGGTTTAGGAGGTTTAAATCAGTGGTTTGATAATTGCAAGGAAGAAACTTCGCAGAGGAAGTGTGTAGGAGAAGAAAGCTGCTCAACTCATACATCCAGAAAACAGAACAAGAAAAGAGCCAGAAATGAAAGGATCAGAGACCAGATATAGCACCAAAGATCTCATACGTACAGTCTACCCAGTTATACCATATGTATGCATTACTAATTCCCCAGGAAGCATCTCTAAGGTCAACCAATGTGACAGTCATGATTCACCATCAGTCAATAAAATATAACACTTATTTGGGCAAGGTTTTTCAAATGCAACTAAGCCTCATTTTATTTTCTCACCATCCTTTACAGTTCACGAATTTTTGTCTCATTCTGTTTTCCATCTATAGCATCAGCATCGTCCCATATTTCACCAAAGATTCTGAATTAGTTACTTCTCTTTTTTTAAGTAAAGGTGAATCCTCCAAAATCTAGGACATCCCATTTTGTATGCCTGAATCCTACCCCAAAACCGTATAAAGGTATTTTCCTAGTAAGAATGAAACTTTCCAACAGACATATGTTAATACTGTTAATGGAATTATACTTTCTTCCTGTTTTCTTCTTATATCTAGTATAATTTATTTTGAAACCATCTTACCCCCCTACTAGTAACTTATCTGTAAAATTGATACAGTAATGTGATTTAAGTTATACTTTTCATCCTGTGTCACATACTTACTGAAAAATAAGTAGTTGATCTTTGATCAAGATGTCAAGAGTCTAGGTGTAAATAGTGTTCGTCATGAATTTCCAGAACAACCTTGCTACGTTTAGTCATTTTGTACTTCTATTAGTATGTTCACTCATCAAATCCTGTATTCTAATTTTTTACTCAAAATGATTGTCACCACGTGCATCTTTTGATATTCATCAACTGAGTATATTGTCTCTATATAAAAATAGACATTTTAATTTATATTTTTAATTTTAAAATGTCAACAAATGTATTGGGTAGCACTGAGTTACCACATTTGATGAGCATCTCAGAGTGAATCTGAGACATTTTTTGAAAACATATTTCATTCCCAACATTCTTGTGGCAGGAGCTCTTAATCCATGTTATTCATTCTTTCCCTTTGGTGATAGATTCCAATAATTTTTATTTAGTGTGGGGCTCTAAGGGGGAATTAAGATCACATCCTTTCTGTTTCCCTTACAGCTGTAAAATATCCATATGCTCACAGTCTGGCCACTGAGATGTAATGAAAGTATTATGTAAAATTCTGAGAAAATGTTTTGCAAAAAGATGGAAGCTTCCTCTTTCATCTCTTCCTTGTTAAGATGGACCAAAACATAGAAATGCCTCAAGCTTACTTACAAGTCATGTGTTGAAGTTGGAAAAGTAAAGAGGTAAAAAGTTTGGTTTCTTGTGCTTTTGCAGCCGTATTCATCAGCTTTTTCATTGTGAGACACAATACCCACCTCTCAAAATTTAAAGGAGGAGAAGTTTGATTTGGCTCATCTGTTACAGGAATTCAGTCCATGCTCCATGGTTGAGTAGCTCCCAAGCCGAAGCATCATGAGAAAAAGGCCTGGTGGAGCAGACTGCTTAGTCCATGGTAGCTGAAGTAAAGTGAAGACCTTTAATTTGGATTACTCTAAGTTTGAAAATTCCAGTGCTTCACTATTCTCTGCTAAAGATGTACTATCTTATAGGAATAAGTACACTTTAAAAATTAGTAACATAAATGTGCTGACAGTATCAAAAATAAGACATTGTCTTGTTATTAAGTATGTTTTAAAAGATAGTTTTAAGAAAGCAGTCATCTTTGAGAGTAGATACATAGAGGGGAAGTACCATAATCCTGTGAACATTTTTGAGTGGTTCTTCATTTAAAAAAAAAAGGTTAGAAATCACCATATTTATTTATCACACTACGTACACTGTCCCAGGTACATATTACTGCTTCATGTATATTTACTGAATTGTGCCTCATTTAATTCAAAAGAGCTAAATTGTTTGAAATTTCAGCATATTTTCTATTTTAATTTATTTAAAACATTTCAACAGAATACCCAAATGCACTGTATGGAATACTTTATTTATATTCTCATTCTGTCTGCAACCATCTTTTCTCTCTGGAATACTAGATATAGCTGTTTGTCCTCCTCACTGGCTCCGCATCTAACCCTCTCTGTCTTTCCCAAGTAACCTGTGACTCAACAGTATAACATAATATGTCGTTTGTCCACAAAATATGTGCAATTGGCTACATTTGTTTTGATTATCTTTATAGATCTTATGTACCAATTTGTCAATGCACAACCTTTTATACTCTCCTGTCAGCATTTTAAAAATTAGTAAGAATGTGCTGGTAATTCATTTAAGTTTCAAAACCTCTGTTGGGTAGTTGTTTTATATATATATATAATGTTTGGAAAGAATAGGGTTTAGCCTCTCTGCAATATGAAAGAGTTTTATTCTCTTCGGTTATTCTTTCTACCTTTGTCCCTCTTTCCTTCCTTCTCTTTGAGACTTTTACTGGTTCACTGAACCTGCACCATCCCTATCCTCTGCCAATAATTTCTAACCTACTGCATGGCCTGGTTTTATAAGGAGAACCAAAGGAAATTCCCTTTTCGTGAATCATTTTGATAATCAATTCTGCCTCACTGCTTGAAGGGCTTCTTTCGTATAATGGATGTCACAACGTGTAGGTAACTTTAACAGACAGTGGTTCAATTGTGCATACTTCGAGACAGCACTTGGGACCGGATATAATGGCGATACTGACTGTTCTACCAGGAGAAACTGACATATTTCAGGGAAGGTGATCACTCATAATTCATCACATATTAAATGACAAGATTGGCTTAACACATTCTATATATTTCATCCTGCCTGACATACAACTGTTTCACTTATCCTAGAGTGCAGATCAAAATGGCTTTTGCTACTATGCTCGCATTTCAGATAATCACGGGCCGCAGGACTGGACCAAATATTGTTAAATGTGCATTACCACAGCCCTTGCTTTCACCCTCATCACCGTCATCCAACCAGGTGGAAGCACGAGCTGGGAGCATGACATTCTACTAACCGCTTCCTGCTTTTTAGGAAACTGCTGTGTCTACACACCACAGAGGTAACACCAATTCATCTGAATTAACAATTCTCCCACCTTTATCGACGTTACGTTCTTTCAGCGATATGCTACGGAGGTCCTGACATGGAATTTTAGTGTTTGCTTCTGTTTCCTCTCTTTAGCACAGGCATCCTCCAAGATGAAGATGGAAAAGGAAAGACAGCTGCACGCGTCACTGCTCTACGGCTGGGACCGGGCCCGGGGTGAATGGCTCCCAGGGCAGCCCCAGCTCCAGCGCTTCCTCGAGTCATTTCCGATACATCTCCTACCACCTTCTGTCTCTGTTCTTTTGTATCTCCTCACTTACCATTGCACAGTTTCCCCAGTTAATAAAAACAAAGACAATTAAGAAAACTGTTTATTCTTTAAGCCCTGCTCATGAAAAGCACAACCAGACTTGAAAAGACAGGGGTATGTGTGCATGGATCCCCGACTGTTTGGAGAATGGTATATACAAACAATCTTGTTGGGTGAAGAATCACATTCAGGAAGACATACACAGAATAATATCTTCGATATTATCAATTTTTTGAACCTGAACAAGTTAGCAGAAATTTCCGAGCTTCCCTTTCCTACCATGTAAAATGAGGGTCCTAAAATTTATCTCTAGACCTTACAGTCTGTGAGGGGTGTGTGTGTGTGTGTGTGTGTGTGTGTGTGAGAGAGAGAGAGAGAGAGAGAGAGAGAGAGAGAGAGAGAGAGAGAGAGAGAGAGAGAGAGATTTTTGCTGTATGTGTGTGATTACTCTTCAATTATACTTCCTCATTCTTCAACTTTCCAGAATCAGAGTTAGACATGCTTGTATCCAAAGAGGAAGTTACCTTCACTCTGGTCATGGACATGATTTATATACAGGAAGTTTGGTCTCCAAGGCGGTGATGCAAGGTGGTGACCCCTTAAGAGGTGCTGCTTCATGGAAGGCACTTAGGTCATATTTGAGGGCTCCACTATGGATGGGATTCAATCCTGTGCTTTGGGAGTGAGCTATACTTACTGGGAATGGAATGGTTCTTCTGAGAGGAGGCTGTTCACTGATCTCAGCTCACTCTCTGGGTTCTTTTCCTGCTTTGTCTTTTGCACAAGCTCCTCATGTGCAAAACTGCCCACCACAGGGTCCTCACCAGAAGCTTATGCTCTTGTGCCCTCAGAACTTTGAGCTAAATAATTGTTGTTCCAGCTCGTGTTGGCGGCTCCCTCCAGCTTTACTTCATGTGACATGTCAAGGCTAGACATGAAATTCTAAAACAGGATTGATCCACTGGGATAACACTGATGTGTGCTTGTTGGAAGTTATGGGTTAGGGGGAGGTCACCGTGGGATGTCCAAGCATCTGCCCCTTGAGTCTGTGTGGTACAGCTGGAAGGGAAACAGGCACACTGAGGCATAACTTCAAACATGTTTCTTTAGCCAGAAATTCCTGGGAAACCATGACAGCCGACAGACAGTACTGCTGAGAGTAATTAGGAACAGAGTGACTCATGTTGAGATGGTCCTCAAGAAATTGCTGCAAATGGGAAAGGCGCACCCAAAATATGCTTCTCCTGCACCTCCTTGTCTGGTGAGAATCGGCAGCTGGCAGGATAGCAGTCTGGTCCACTTTAGTTTGCTGTAATTTTGTTAGAGTAAAGTATGAATTTTCTCTTGTTAGGAGAATTTATACAGAACTTATCCATGAAAAGCCATAATTAATCTTCATAATGACCTTTCAAATCAGATCGAAAGAATGAGTTCACTTTGTGGACAAAAATATCTTGATAATCAGGTTTTTGTTCAAGATTCAAAGTCTGAAAATATAGCAATGTTATTTTTCATAAATTAATGTTTTACCATGCTGCATCTATGCTATTCTCTGCCTGCTATAAGAAAGGACTTTTCTGCAAATGGTATTTGTAGTAGAAAAAAATACTTATAAATCCATTCTCTCTGACACTTGCATTCAAGTAGAGTCAATCTTATTTTTAGAACATTTATGTGTTCCTACTTTTAAAAAATCATTTAAAGTACTACTTATAAAGATCATATTTCTTCTTTACTGCCAAAAGATCACAAATGCCTACAAGGCAGAAAACTTCCTGTCAAACAAGGGAGATTAGATGGGGCTTTCAAGAAGAGATTAATTTGTCTATTGAAATACAGTTGGCTTTGCTTAAGCTCATGATTTCCTTAGCAACCAATGTCATACAAGCAACATGACTTAACATTGCGAGTCCTAATGAGTGAACATTTTGGTGCTACCCAAATGCACTGGGCTCAGTTTTAAGCAAAGGATTCATTTAAAAGTGGCACAAAGCAAATATCATCGATAAAATAATGGAACAGAAACGGAAAGTGTGAAGGGTTAAAAGAACAGGGCAGCATTTGTAAAAGTAAAGTTCTCACATAAAACCATCAGAGGTTCTTGAAACTGCTGATATGGAAAGAACTTACACACCTAAATACGAAGATGCTGTTGACCAAACCGCATGAAGAGAGAAACATTACTCCTTATTTCAGAAGGTACTCAGACCACAAATTGCTCTGTAGAGGACTCAGAAAATAGGCAAGCTTGAAACTGCTTAATTTAGGCTTCATATACATGTAACAAAATAGAAAATCATGGGCCACTTAAACTCTTCTTGAAACCTCAAACTATTTTAGTGAATTTTAACTTAAAATGTGATTATGATTACATAAGTTTATAAAACCTCAAATATCTTTACTTATCTCTTAGGGTTTTTTTTCATTTTTTATTCAGTGTACTTAGGTAATAACATATAGTCTGACAAATCTTACTTGCTTCTTGTATATTTTTAACTTATTGGTACATTATATATACACATCACAATTATGCTCAGCATTGAGAACTTGTACCTGTATATGACACGACTTAATTCTCATTTTTCCCCTTTCCCTACCCACTCTACAACCCCCTGCCCTTATACACATAAGCTTTGTTTTCTTTTTTTAAAACTATCAATTTTTCTTTCTCCTCATTACTAACCACTAAACCCCATTTCCCTTTGAATATTTACTATTTCTTAATATCTATCATGCACTTTAGAACACATTTACAACTTCAGTTTCTCATATCTTCAGAGAAAAAATACAACATTTACACAATTGTGACCTATTTATTTCACTTATGAGTATGACCTTAAGGTACATTCATTTGAGTATAAATGACTTAATCTCCTCATTCTTTATGGCAAAGTAGCACTCCATTTTATTTTAAAAAATAACATCTTTATCCAATGTAGAGTTGATGGGCATTTGGGTTGTTTCCAAGATTTAGCTATCATGAACTGAGCTGCTATAAACATAGGTGCACACGTGTGGCTGTGATATGAATCTTGTAATTCTTTTGTGTATATCCCGAGCAAGGGAATAGCAGGATAAAATGGAACCTCTAACCCTAGCTTTTTGAGAAATCTCCACACTGATCTCCATAATGGTTGTACCAGTGTGCATTCCCACCAAGAATGGAGAGGGGTTCCTTTTTCTCCACAACCTCGTCAGCAATTGCTGCTGGCTAATTTTGAGTTCGGTAATTCTCTGAAGTCTCCCAGGTTAAAATACCAGCATAGCCATGAAGTGTTCATACTCTGATCACTACCATCACCGCCCTCCCCAATAATAATGGTTTCTCTTGAGAAATGGACTTTGGCTAATAGACTTCATTACCATCATTCCAGCACTCTCCTGGAAAGCCTACTGATAATTGGAATATGTGAATATAAACAAATAGAAATATTGAGAAAAACTCATTTTGATCAGGAGCTTGCTCTCAAAATCAAAGTAGTATTTTCACAAAATTTTAATATAGACGACCCTGACTTTTTTAAAAATATGCAACATGGCTTAGCTTTTAATGAAACTTTACAAGCCAGACTAGCCCTGGCAGCTGAAAGAAAGTTAAAAGGACCTTATATTCCAATCACTCACTGGCTTTTAGTTTACTTGCTCTTAAAGCAAGTGAAGATGAGTAATATGATAAGACAGGATTTTGGATGGAGAAATTTTAGATTCCTGAGAAAAATCATAAAATAAAACCAGCTGACATTTCCCATTCAAAAAATCTCAGGCAGAGTGGAAATTCATCAGGAGCATGGGCTTTGCTATTCAGTGATGTATGTAAGGGAGGAAGACAGAGATGGGTGATGATATTCAAAAGAGAGGAAGTTAAACTTGAGACTGGTGGCTTCCATTTGGACTACAGCATAAGAGAGGAAAAGAGTAGTTCGATGTCATTCTAAGAGGAAAAAAGTCCTGTGCAGGGCAAGCACTAAATCAGGAATCCATGGCCCCTGGGAAAATAGCGTATATTATGGGGCTAAGAGATAACAGAATGTTATAAGAGAAGCAAGATACGATGAGTAATAGCAAAAGATAAAAGCTGAGATAAAGAGCAAAGGAAGATGGATAAAGTTCAAAAACTTGACATTTAAGATAAAAATATTCTTAGAAAATTTTAATGAGGAAAATGGATGCAAGACAATTGAAATCAGTGGCGGCAGAGATTATGAGAATTTTGTAGTGGAGGAAAAGCTGACAGATATAGAGGAAAGAAATCAGTCAAGGCTAAGATCAAGGTTGCCTTGGAGGGAACCAGAACAAGTAAAGAAGGAAGAAGTAATTATAATTGAAAATAAAATTTTAATACATCACACATATTCTAAGGTAGTAGATAAAAAGAAAATGGTTGCAGCCGGGCGGGGTGGCTCATGCCTATAATCCCAGCACTCAGGAAGCAGAGGCAGGAGGATTCCTGAGTTCGAGGCTTGCCTGGGCTACATATTGAGCTCAGGGCCAGCCTGAACTACAAAGCAAGACCCTGTCTCAAAAAAAAAAAAAAGAAAGAAAAGAAAAGAAAAAGAAAAAAAGAAAGAAAGAAAGAAAGAAAATGGCTGCAATTGAGGCAAGAGCAAAAAAGAATAAAACATCTAGATATTTCATGTGGAGAAAATGTTGTTAAAAGAATAAAAGAAAATAATGCATTCCAAAATGAAAAGAAGCTAAAAGGTATCTTTAAAAAGGAAAAAATTGTTCTATAGTCAGGTGTTTGATGACATTAAATACCAAATGTATTAGAGAAGCATTTATAAAGTTATGATTAGAAAAATGTTTGATGCACAAATTTAATAACCTATAAATTTTTTTTGATACATGAAGACAAAAGATAGAAAATCTAAAATAATGCCAAGTCTCAGAAAAAGAAACCACTCCATGGAAACCTAGGGAGAAATAGCTGAGGACATTTTTTGAGTAAAAATGAAGTGAATGAAAGTCAAAGACTCTGTTATAGTGAAGGAATCATAAAACAAATGGAACCACAAAAAGTAGGAAGGGGAAATACTAACCTTGGTAACAGCAAATAGCATTAACTCTAGAAAAGCTGACCCAAAAAGTGATTATTTGAAGAGGGAGGACAATATAATATGTTCACAAATCATATGCATACACATATATTGATCAAATAGTAGGAGACAACAAAATAAGCAAAATACATTAAATCATAATATATACAGATGTTACATATATAGATATATATTTGCTCTTGGTTTGATAATCAGGAACATAAAATATGAAAACATATTTCTAAAAACTTTAAAATAAGCATTACTTTAAACCAAACTTTACAGGTCTCCTAAAATAAGTTTAATGAAACATGCTCCAAAGACCGAAG
This sequence comes from Thryonomys swinderianus, assembly GCA_004025085.1. Classification (NCBI taxonomy): domain Eukaryota; kingdom Metazoa; phylum Chordata; class Mammalia; order Rodentia; family Thryonomyidae; genus Thryonomys; species Thryonomys swinderianus. The sequence goes on from PVIC010008773.1 coordinate 9,698, forward strand.
ATAGAAAATAAAGACTGTTTTATTGAACAAAAGATGAAACTAAATCACATATCTGAAATCAACCAAATAAACTCATACCAATGAAGGCAATTCTCTATGAGAATTGTCCTTTTGAAGACAAAACTCTCAAGGTAAGGAAAAATACAAGAAATGTGCAAATGCCAGGTAATAACAAGCAACACATATTCACTGCCGTACATGCCACCAACATGTATGACACTTGACTGGTTTAGTCTCTATAAAAAGCCTTTTAAGCACTGTTACTTTTGTTTCCACTTCACAGAAAGAAACAGATTTCTTTTTAAAAAGTTTGAGAAATATCTGAACCACACAGAAAGTTAAAATTAACAGGCAAAAATTATGCACCAAAGTCAAACAGAAATAAAATAGAGGTGACAATGTTGATTTCAAACAGTTTTAAGCATTTTCCAACAAATAGCATAATTTTGATTCAAGACATAATCAAAATTTAAGATAAATAATCACTAATATTTTTACTGTAGATATCAAAAACTGATAGAAAAACTGGAAAAAAACTAGGAATTTCTGTCATTCTAAGAAGTTTTAACATACTTTCTAACCTTTAATGAATCTAATAGTCAAGAAATACACGAGATATTTTCATAATAAAAAGACTATTATATCTAGCCAAATTTCATCCTTTCCTTCCAAATATATTTTTCTTAGGCTACACTTTAAAAGTGAGAACATCTTCCACATTCTTCCAAATTGTATTATTCAGTTACAATGTTTATGACATATATTTGTCCATAAAAAATTTCTAGAATCATATTGATTAAATACTATAAAATTTGATCTGCTTGTAGGCTTTTGAGTAAATTTTAATGGTCTTCCTTGAAGCTTTGAATTATCTACATTTTTATTTGTCCATAAAAAACTTCTATAATGAGAGCATTAGTACATCCAATATTTATGCATTAAAAAGAGCACATTGAACACACAATTAAATGTCCAAACTGGTATTTATAATGATGCTTGACTCAGAAAGAAATATTAATAAACAAAAGAAAGAACACAAGTTTCTTGATTGTCAGTAAAGAACTCATGAACTTGACTCTATGAAGAGAGCTTTGCTAACCAGGTGGTTGAGTGGCGCAAGCTTCAAGGAAAAGGTAAGGGGCCCTAGCCGCCAGTTCACGGGAGGGTGTCCCACTTTAGTCTCCACTGCCAGAATGGGGTGAGAATTTCATCAGGTGCTTCGAAAAGCTCTATTTTCTATTGTCATGGGATTTTTTTTTCCTAGCCTCTCGGCCTCTCCAAGCTGCTCCCTAGATTCTGACTGTTTGCCTATCTGCCCCCAGGTGAAAGTAACTGTCAACAACTCCACAGCTCCCTAAGTACTCCTTTGCAAAATGCTAAATCAAAGGGGATCTCTGGGCGTGATTCCAAGGTCTGCGCTTTTCTGGCAGGCCAAAGTTGTAGACCTCAATAAAATCTGTCCCTAAGATCAGAGCCTGAGAATGTAACAGAAAAGAATGTGCATATTCCTTCTCTTCTGGAATTCACATTTTAAAAGACAGACATTGGATGAGTAATTACCAGTGTTATGAATGGAACCAAACAATAGAGACTAGATGCTGTGAAAATCTCTTTCCCTTTATCCATGTTCTCCTCCTGCACTGCTTATTATCCCAACGTGGACTTTGTTACCTTCAGTTTTGTTCTGTGCTTCTCTGTCAGCGCATCTGTTTTCCCAAGTACTTAGCTTCTTGCAGCCGTCTGCATATGTCTGCCTCAAATTAAATGCTCAGAGAAGTCTTGCTAAAATGAATGACTGGAAAGCCTTAGGCTTCTCAATAGGCCTTCCCTTTCCAATATTTTCTATTTAGACGTGACTTTTAAGATATCACATGGCATGTTTATTTGATTAGCTCTAAATTTTATACGAAGCAGTTCTTTAGAATTATTTTTAATTTTTGTCTTTTTGTTTTGTCTTGCTTGTTCTCACCTAACCTAGAACAATGGTGAAGTCACAGCAGTGTTTATGTACAGTAAGAGTAAAATTAGCCTTGTAAGTTCCTACAAAACCACAAGCCAGCTCTGAGGAATAGATTTCAGTGTCCCAAATGATCGCATTTTCCTTCTTTGTTGTAGCAAGTGTGGGACAAGAGCATCTGACACAGGGTCTCCTCATTCTGAAAGGAAGGGTGTTTATACTCTGAGGAGATCGTTTCCTTGTCTTCCAGCGTGATTTTGAGGTTCAGTGAACTTCTCAGCTCTCTTCTATCTCGTAATTTGATCTGGGTGTGACAGTTCACCTTGATCACCAGTGTGACTGGCTTGAGAGATCAGTGACGTGCACATCTGCATGGGACTGGGCAGAACGTGATGGTGTAACTTTGGCGGGATGTCCTGTCCCTGGCTCCTTGCTCTGGGATGTTCTTCCTCGTGGTTTGCTTCGCAGCCCCCGTGCAGTAGGCAGCTTTGATCTACCAAGCCCTTCTGCCCTGAGACCTCTGCCTCTGAGCCCACTGAATGAAACTTCTGAGACTGAGAACCGAAGTAAACTTCTCCTTTGGTATTGCAGTTCTCAGGCATTTTGAACCAGCAAAGGAAAAGCTGGCTGATACACTTAGATCATTCCCAGGAGACCTTCCTGGATAACAGGAAGTACAATCACTTGGTTCACATACATAGTCTCTGAAAGCATAATACTATATTTCAATAGTGGAAACTAGGGAGTTTTTGTGAGTACTTCTTTTTTTTTTTACTAAGAGAAGTATATGGGCATTAATTAACTGACATTGGTTAATCCAGATTTGGGTTTGAGACAACTGGACTCCCTGGTACCCTCTAAAGAATTGGTTGAGTCTTTTCTATATCCTGCACCTAATATACACATGATGCAATGGTGAGACAAGCTGCAGAAGTTTCAACTAATGTAGTGTTGTCATACTTTGATGCCAAGGTCTGAGTGTAGATCTTAGGGCCAGAGATATAGCTCAGTGGCGCTGCACCTAGCTGGCAAGCACAAGGTCCTGAGTTTGAACCCTGGTACTGCCAAAAAAAAAAAAAAGACTGTAGATTATGTGGGAAACAAAACCTTTTCTAGATTTATTTAGTCTTCCTCAAGATGATATATGTCAGACTACTCTGCTTTGATAGTTCTGTTTTCTGAATCAGGGACCAACTTATTTCTCTAACTCACTTTTTCAACTAATTCATGGTATATTATTGCCTTCTGAGCAGTTCCAAATCCATGGGAGGGCTTCAAAAGTAATATTTGTTGATGATTATAATTAAGATTGAGTTTCAATTCTGTCAGGCCTCAAATTGGAAACCAGATAAGGTTACATTAAAATATCATTTTAAACCTAAAATGTAACATATCATCCTCCATCCAGCTGGGATAAACCAACTCAAATCATCAATAAAAAGGACCTAGGCTCAGAATATTTTCAAGTCTGAAATATATCTCTGGTTTCTATTGTGTGGAATGTTCCCACACTGCTGAAGTTACTGGGGGCTAAGGAATTATCAGTACTATGAAAACATTCAAGATTCATTTCCATGTATATCTTAAGAAGTTAACTGTGTAAGTCAACTTCAGCCATCACTGCATGGAGAAGGTCTGCCATTCCACTCCATCCCCACTCATGTCGGTTCCCAAGTGCCTACATTACAGTTGAAAAGAGGAATTTATTAGAGAGAAACCCAGAATACATGCCAAGTACTAGGAGTGGTTATCTCATTTATCTTCGTTCATCAGACACCAGGAGAAAAAGAATATTACCCACTTCTCAGATAATCAAATGCAGGCACACATCAAGGAATAAACTTAAATCCATGCAGTTAGGAATCATATTTAGAAAAACATGTTAGAGTTAGATGTGTAGGTCACTGAAGAAAGCTACTATTTCTGTTTGGAATGTTCCAAAAGGCTTTAGGATAGACTCATTTGTGGACTCAATATAGAAGCCATGATTTGTAAAACAAAAAAAGTTAAACTATTTACCATCTCTGCAGTGACTAGATTTTGTTATGGAACTCATTTATTCAAATGTATTCATTTATACAAACATTATTGATATTTATTCTGTCAACCACTTTTTTGCAGTGAAAGTCACTTTATATTAACAATCATAAACGGTCATACTTTTTATCTTGGGAGAAAAACTTGGGACATTGAGAAAATAATCAGATAATACATTAGTTTGGAAATCCTAGAATGTTGAAAATAGCCCCTCTTATTCGAGGATCATGATCTAAGGCCTCTAGTGGGTATCTAAAATCACAGATAGTACTCAGCCCTTATACCTCTTTTTCTTGTACATACATATGTATGATAAAATTTAATTTATAAACATCATAAAACAATAACAAATAAAAATAGAATAATTAAAAAATACTGTATTTAAAGCTACATGAATCTCTCCTCTCGATCTGTCTGTCTGTCTGTCTCTCTGTCTCTCTCTCTGTCTCCCTTGCCCCCTCTCTTTCTCCTTATCTTACTATATTGACCCTTGGGATGATGTGAGACTATATGATGAATTGAAGTGGATATCAGTTTACATGAACACAAGCACTGCACAACTGCCAGTCAATCTGATGACTGTGACGGCTAAGTGACCAAGTAGTGGCCTCACACATAGAGTATATACACCAGGCAAAAGGAGGATTTGTGTCCCTGGTGGGGTGCAGTGAGATGCCAATTGTATCATCTTACTTGGAACAGTGGTCAATTTAAAAATTATGAATGCTTCTGCAATTTTCCACCTAGTATTTTCAGACCACAGTTGACTTGGGGAATAAACCAAACCATGGAAAATGAAATTACTGATAAAGGGTAGTCTCATACTATGGGTTAAAAGGAACAAAGGGTAATCTGGTAACTGGGCCACCACAGCTATCCCAGAAGACTTTGCTGAGCCTTCTTAACAGCCAACTAGAAGAAGAAGGCAACTGGTTCATCTGAAGAAGGAATATTTCACATAAAGGCAGTGGCCAGTGTGAGGCCCTGGGCTGGAACATGAGATCACGACAGGCTTGGACAAGACAGTTCAGCATATTACCATCAAAGGAAACTTGTTTTGCAACGAGAACAATGTAAAATAGAACACCACATGTAGTTAAATGCAATGGCATTTAAACTTTGGAAGTGTTGCTTCGGCAACCTCCAAAGCAATGAGTCCAATGTGACATTTTTTTTTTTTTTTTGCTTTTGAGACAGGGTCTCACTTTGTAGTTCAGGCTGGCCCTGAGCTCACTATGGTGCCCAGGCAAGCCACCGTGAACTCAGCAATCCTCCTGTCTCTGCCTCCCGAGTGCTGGGATTACAGGAGTGAGCCACCACGTCCGGCATTGTGGTATGTGGTGTTGATTGTTGGTGGGTGTGTCTCCAGGCCCAGCATTATATGTGGTTACCGGGGATCGAACTCAGGGCCTTGTGCTTGCGAGGCAGGCGCCAGAACCACTGAGCTAACCCTCCGGCCACCAATGTGACAATTTTGAGCCTAAAAATTAGAAAAGGTAAGTCCCACAAGATGCATTCAGTCCTTCTCCCTGAAACACATCACTAAATCCTAATGAAGATTGTTAAAACAAAACCACGAGGCTGCGGCTGCTGACATAGAAGTCCCTCTGATTCCAGCGAAACTCACATAAAGCATGCGGACAATTCTGTAATCTGTCAAGAGTCCCCAAACTAGTTTAGAAACAGAGGACAAGAGTAAATCCAGTCCCCTCAACCACGGAAGTGATTTGTCTTGCAGTAGGAGGCTGCTCACAAACCTCCACCTCTATTAACATCAGCTGGAAGTCAGACAGCAGCAAGTCTCTATTCTTGCCGTGTTACTGGGAGGTTTTGAACTTTGTAAGAAATGAACTTGCGTTTTGTACAGGGCTAGAGAAGCCTAGGATCTTGCTGTCATAACTATTCTCCCACCCTGTCTGCAAAACTCAATATCCACATCTACCAGCCAAATTTCAAAACCTCTGTTCCATTTCTCTGCTTCACATTTCCAACTATTTATAGCTACCTAAAATTAGATGTTCCTGTCTCATCCCAGTTTAGGTAAATCTATTATCTTCAGCCTAAGGCATCTACGTTTTCATTTCAGTTTCCTCTTACACAGAACCAGCATCCTCATTACCCAAACATTCAAATGTAGACAGATTGTTCTGATGCTCAACTACTTATTCTTTTTCAAATTCAATACCTAATGCAAAAATTAGTTTTCTCCCTTAAAATGATTTGTTTGTCCCTCTGCTCCCAATTTATTCAAGATGCCTCCCACTTACATTTGCTGTCAGAAAGGAATCTCTTTTCTCTTAGAGGTACACCAGTCTTTCCCTATCTCAACTCACTTTACACACTGCTGCTGAACCCATTTTTGATGATGCTGTGAATTATATCATCCCCTTAATTAAATATATGTAACACTTCATCTAGCAAGTAGAGTCAAAGTTCTATCATTTAGGTTTAAAGACCCTCCCAGGCTTGACTATCCACAAGTATTTTCAAAGAAAAGCAGAAATAGAAATCATTGCCAGGTGTAGTGGCTCACACCTATAATACCAGCACTCAGGAAACAGAGGCAGGAGGATTGCTGTAAATTTGAGGCCAAACCTGAGTTACATAATGAGCTTAGGGCCAGCCTGAACTGCAAAGAGAGGCCCTATCTCAAAAAAAAAAAAAATCATAGCAATAAAACAGATTTTATTGATGGTCTCTTAATACAGGGCAAGGAGATCTCAGCAAGGAACAAGGCTCAATCCCAAGTACCAGAACCATAGAGGGATTATAGTCAAGAACCAGCAAGCAGAAACATAAGGGATGGAGATACAATCATGTGTTAACAGACTTCAGGCTTCTTGCTGAATATGGGCTAAAGTAACGAAACATCACCTGAGGAATACTGAAAGATGTATTTGATCAGATAATAAGTATGATTAAATATTGAGGATGGGGAGGTTTTCTCTAAGCTGATTTAGTAGGATTTTTGTTAAAATTTGCTGATGAACATAGAGAGGGCAAGGTTGAGTCAAGAAGAGAATTTGGGGGCTGGAGATTTAGCTCAGTGGTTCCAGCACCTGCCTTGCAAGCACAAGGTCCTGAGTTTGATCCCTGTAACCACATACAACAATGCTGGGCGTGGTGACTCACGCCCACCAGCAATCAGTACCACATACCACAGTGCCAGGTGTAGTGGCTCACGCCTGTAATCCCAGCACTTGGGAGGCAGAGGCAGGAGAATTGTTGAGTTCCGAGCTTGCCTGGGCTACATAGTGAGCTGAGGGCCAGCCTGAACTGCAAAGCGAGACCCTGTCTCAAAAAAAAAAAAAAAAAAAAAAAAAAAGAATAGAATTTGGAGAAAACTGATTAAAGGTGTTTTGTCACAATTTTGCAGTTCCAGGCAATGCCAGGACGTATCTAGGTCCTTTTCTTCACAGGATTTTGCATATTTGTCCCTACTCTGTTTTTTCTCATAAGACAAGCTTGTATTACTTGCCTATATTTCTTGTTCACCCACTCATTTCAGTCTTCAGAGTCAAACAAAATAATTCTGTCTCTTCATGAATCCATTGTGGACAGTTCTTCATGACATTTGCACATCTCAGGGCCTATTTATTCAGTTAATGAGTTCTTACTGACCAAGGTCTATATCAATCCCTGTGTCACATGTAGAGAGGGTGACACAAACAATATGATATTGTCCTTTTAGTACTTATATCTCAGTGTTCTGTCATAGCCACCAATCCTAGTAAAATCCTTGAAGGTAGGCTGATTACATGTGAGAAGGATGAATGTACAATTTCCAGGGTACGACATTTAAAGAAGATCTCTTCCTTCCTTTACACTGGATGGAATTGTAAGTGTTGAAGCTGGTGAGATCACCTTTGTCATGCACTAAGAGGCCAATGAGAGAGAAGGAATCGGTTTCTGGGTTACTGTGGAGCTTATCACCCCATGGGCATGAGGTAATCCTTGCAAAAGACACAGCATGGTAATTACACATAATAAATAATTTTTATTAAGTGAATGAATGGTGGTGGTGTTGATGATGACGGATGCCATGCTGATGTTTGTAATGGTGTTAACAGTGATGATAACAAGCCCTGTGTTGACAATTAGACCTTGAAATTCATGTTGATTCTGGCTGTGAAAAGAAACCAACAGGCTGAACAAGAAAAATTATCCTAGATTGCTTCAGTCTTCCTCCATGGGACATAAAAACTAAAGTCATTCATCTTTTGCTAGTTCTTTGCTAAGACCTCTTCTCTTTCAAACCTGTTAGGTAAAGAAAGAAAAGGAAATAGAGAAAGGAGGATAAGACTCAGTCAGGGAAATTAACTTGATGAAATAAAGAATGTGATGTTTGGGAGCCAGAGATTTGGCTCAGTGGTTCTGGTGCCTGCCTTGCAAGCACAAGGTCCTGAGTTCAATCCCGGTAACCACATAGAATGCTGGGCGTGGAGATTAATGCCCACCAGCAATCAATGCCACATACCACAGTGCCGGGTGTGGTGGCTCACACCTGTAATCCCAGCACTCGGGAGGCAGAGACAGGAGGATTGCTGAGTTCCTGGTGGCTTGCCTGGGCTACACAGTGAGCTCAGGGCCAGCCTGAATTACAAAGCGAGACCCTGTCTCAAAAAAAAAAAAAAAAAAAAAAAAAAAAAAAAAAAAAAAAAAAAACATAGAATGTGATGTTTGGGTATAAGACTAAAAGACTAAGAAAAGCTTTTCAACCAAGAAATAGTTGAAAAAAAAGTTGGGTGATTCCTTCTAATGGAAACTTGGAAGTAAATTAGAGTTTAAAATGAATGGCAAAGTGATGGGAGAATGTTAGGATAAAAATGCTCAGATTCTGAGCTGTGTCTCCATCTTTTGAGAGATTAAAGACCAGAATTCTTCTGCACTTCTAATAATTGTTTAATTTGAGATTGTTGAATTATAATCCATGTTAAGGCTGGAACTAAGGTGCCATAATTATTATTAAAGATATAAAAATTTAAACATACAAATTTTCTTTCAATGACAATGCTTAGATTTTATTTTTCACTCATCATATTTAAGTGTAAAACCACTGAATATCTCTATTTGAAAAATTATTTCAAAATATAAAGGAAATTGTGGGACACTACTTTTGTAAATGTTTTATTAACATCATTTTTCATATTAATGAAATTCAGAGTGACACGGCTACATCAGGCATTGATCAAATCCAGCCACTCATTTTCAAACTCTCCTCCACTCATACCCTTCTAATCTTGGGAGATCACTATTTTACTTTGAAGTCAACTTGTTTTAGTGGACACAAATGGAAGAACCTGTGACGGTTTTCTTTTTGAGTCTGACAGTGCACATAACATGATATCTCCCACTTCTATACATTTTACTACAAATGGCAGGTTCTCCTTTCTCTTTATAGCTAAATAATTCTCAACTCTAATTTTTCTTTTTTAAAGAGACTTCATACCTTTCTCCACAATGGATTTACTAATTTATTTCCCACCAGAAATGAATGAAGTTTCCGTATTCTCTACAGCCTTGCTGGAATTTCTTTTTATTTCTTTGTTTGTTCTAGAACAGCCATTCTAATTGCAATGAAGTCTTTTCTTATTTTGGTTGTGATTTGTATCTCCTCAAGGCTAATAATATGAGGCATTTCTCCTTGTTTGCTGAGCATTTATATTTCTCCTTTAGGAAGAAATTTATATTTATTCTTTAGGAAGAAATATATTTCACTTGTGCATTTTAATTGAATTACTTGATTTTTGCTGTTAGGTTTGTCGCATGCCTTTGGTTATCCTTGATATATACTCACTTGTAGATGAATAGTTAGCAAATATTTTCTCACATTCTGTAAGTTATTTCTGCCTTCTTTTGATCATTTCTTGTGTGTGTGTGTCCTGAACCCTTTTTCTCATAATATAATCCCATTGGTCACTTTTTCTTCTCTTTCTCATTTTCCTGAGATTCTATGTTAAAAAAAAATCATTTTCTGTATCAATATCTAGAAGTGTTTCTCTTATGTGTGATACTAATATTTTTAGAGTTTCAAATCCTACATTTAGGTCTTTGATCCATTTTGATGTGATTTTTGGACAGGTGAGAAATAGAGGTCAGGTTTCAATTTTCTGCATGTGGATATTCAGCTTTCCCAGTGTCATTCACTGAACAGGCTGCCATTCCTTCCACAGGTTTTTGGTGATTTTATAGAGAATCTGTGGATCATCAGCACATATTTTTAAATGAAATGAGATACATGACAGATATAAAAACATGATGTGTTTGAGGTGTGTTTATTAAGGCATTTTTACATTAATGGGACAATAATTGTGCTAAAGTTCTAAACATTTATTCAACTATGATGAATTAGAGACTTATACACTAGGTAGCACAGTCTAGATGTTTTAATTATCCCATATAAAATTAGTGTAGACTGAGATCTAAAATCAAAATATCATCTTGTATGTATTGACTCATCTCACAGCTCAAAGATTCTTTTTCTCAAGCTTCCACAATATACCTAAAGCTACTGCTGATATCACTAAAGGGACAGACTCCATATTATCAATTATCAAATGCTATTTTCTTAATGTCACTCCTTATTGAATAGCTTTTGATCTATGCATATTGACTTAAAGTAAATATATCACAACAAATTATATGTGTGCATATTTTATGTATGTGATGGGTACATGTATATGGGAGGCAGATACTGTTAGTTATACTTTATAAATAATAGTTTCTTTTTCTTCAGAAGCATGTAGAAAGTAAGTACCTGCAAAGCATATCTTTAATAAATACAGAAGTACAAATAAAAAAGCTAAGTCATTTCTGCAAATTGACACAACTAGAATGTCACACAGTTGAAATTTCTACCATGATCCTCCATGCCCAGCAATGTTACTGTGACATCTTGTCATCTGCTCACATAAATAGGGCTGGAAACCAAGTCTACCAAGAATGCACGCAAAGTTTTAAAAATGACTGAATATCTTAAGTGCATACAAGGCAAAGCTGACTATAGAAATCATGGCACATGTGGGAGAAAATGTCAGGAAGACATGAGGGAATGTCAGGACAGTGGTAAAGCGAGGAGTCTTGGAAAGTCATTGGCCAACACATCTTGCAGGAAACAGGACCGTTTTTGCTATTTCTCACTTTTTCAATAATAATCAGAGATCCTACATTTTATGTGAAGTTTATCAGTCTGTAAATATTAGCTCAAAATATTTCTAAATATTCTGAGGCCAAACTGAAAGGTTTCCCTTTGGGCCAAGTTCACTTTTTTGACCAATGGTTTTCACCATCCACATTTTATGATATATTTCCCAAAACTAAAGAAAACATGAGTAGGAAAAAAGGCTTGGACCTAAATTCTGCCTCCAGAGTATATTAATTTGTACCTTTCCACACTGTTTAACCCCTCTGAATCTCAATATCATTATCTTAAGAATAAGGCCCATTGTACTAGATTATTATGACAATTATGAAACTATATGTGTAACATTTAATCTCAATCTCTCATATATAATCCACATTTCCACACATGTTCCTATATATAAAACTTATATTGCTACTCCATACTACCTCTTTTATAATCCATCACTTCCTTGATTTACTTAAGATTTGGGTAAAAAATGGACCTTCATAAAATGTTGCGTCTTTGCTGACATTCTTATTGTCAAGATAAAATACAATTTAATTTTAACAGCATTTTGTTTGGACTGGCTGAAGGCAAAAATACCTTTTCTTTGTGTTCTATTGCTTTAAACATGTGATGTTAATCTCCATTATAAGCAGGCTGACTTTATGGGCAATAATGCAAGGAAAATTTTGACTTGTGGTTAACCTCTGAATAATATTAGTTCTTTCAGAGGGAAAAAGTTTAGCTAGGACAGAGATGAAACACCCATAAACCAAACATGAGGGACAGAATCAGAGAAGGATAAAGTGAGTTGAAGGACCATAAGTGACACATTTCATCCCCGTCTCACTTTCACAAAGGGTCCCTCTATCAGTTGTGATCATCAGTGACTAAGCAGCACACAGAAACGACCTGAGCTGTGAAATGTGAACGGCATAGGAAATTTTGAGGGAGGAGACCTGAGAATCAGACCCGTACCTTCACAGCAACTGAGATATTAACAGTAGCATTTGATCTTTACTCAAGGACAGAGCTCAGGAAATCAAAGAGGCCCATCAGGCAGGTTTTAGGTATTGGCAAACATGCAGCTGGAGTCTGAGAGGAAAGTGAGAGAAGAAGAAACATCCTAGCTTTTCTCCTGCACCCTCCTCTCTCCTTTCTCATCTACTACCAGAAACCAGTTGATGTGAGAGCCTTAGATATCCAGACTGAAGGATCAGGACTCTTCCCTTCGATCCATCCAAATGCAAATGAAACACCAAATGTGAATGGAAGACCCCATCAGTAAGTTAACTAGATAATGTCCCAGTTAGCCCAATCCACAGATGCTCTCTCTTGAGTTTTTGCACAAAAAAAGACGAATATCATGATTCTGAGTGCACATCTTCAGTGTGAACTCCTTGAATGACCCTATTTAGGAAAGAATTCCAATTCCAGCCCACAATAATTGCTTAGAAAGTGAAGTTAGAGAGAACTGGCCCATTCAAAGTCCTGCCATGTACCAGTGTGAAGACGTTTGAATGATTTTCACATTTTTTGTGTGTTTCAGTATCTTCTTTTACTAACACAGTAGCCTCAAATTACTATAGTGAAATACTTGTGAAAATTAACTTAATGTGAAAGGATGTAAGTAGCCCATATTACAAGTCATTCTAGTCCAAAGTCAGGTGGTTCCACTGGTTTGGGTCTCTGCCAAAGCATACCATGGCAAAGACAGTAATTCTATGGTAAAAGCAACTGTTCATATAATGAGGCAGAAGCAAACAAGGCTAAAGTTGCATAATCCCTTCAAGAACACATCCCCAGTGAGTAAGGGCCTTAAGGCCCAGTCCCTAGCGTCCTCAGACCTCCCAGAAATGCCACTGTAAGAACCAAGTCTTTAATGTACGGACCTGTGAGGGTGACATCTGTATTTAAACACAGCAATTAGCATAAAATAAAGATTCCTGTCCTACTGAGTTTCAGAAGGAATAAGGAAAATAAAAACCCTTCCAAAATACCCAACACTTTACGATTGCTTTCTCTAGATCTGTGAGAAAAACACTGTTGATATTTTGATTGCGATTACATTAAATCTGTATATCAGTTTTGGAACAATGGCCGCTTTGATTGTATTCATTCTGTCCACCCAGAAAAATGGATATCTTTCCATTTTCTGTTGTCTTCCTTGATTTCCTTTTTCTGGGTGATGTAATTTCCACTGTAGAATTTTTTACTTCCTCAGTTTAGTTAAGTCCTAAGTATTTAATTCTTTTCTTGATGCTATTCTGAATTGTATTGCTTTCCTAATTTCTTTCTTAGTTTGTTACTGCTATATAGAAATGCCATTGGTTTTTATGTGTTTATCTTGTACCCTGTTTCTTCTTTTAAAAAAGTCTTTTTTTGTCTATGACTTGTACTCTGAGTAATATTTTAACCATTCTTTTAAGATTATGGCACACAGTATATTAACTATTGTTATTCTCTCATCATTATGTTATGAATTTTTTATAGAACTAAGGTGAATGTTTATTAATATTTTCTTCATCACCATCTATTTGTATTACATTAAAATTTAAAAATCAATACTGTGTTAGTTCCTGAACAAGTGTTTTATATCCCCTAACTTTTAAGATGTCATTTTATATTACCTTTTATTTCAAGGAGTAGTTTTCTGTAACTGTCTACTCTTTTTCCAACACTGACAAGTTCTTGTTCCAAAAGTGATAAAAATCCCCTAAACATTACTACACACTGGGTGCCCTTTCCCACAGTCTCCTGAGCTCCTATCTATAGCTCATCTCCAAAACATTTCATTTCTGTCATTTATACATCTAGCCACTCAAGCGTCTTTCCTGCTGCCATTTAAATTATCTTATCACTTAGCATTTTGCTATCCCTTAGTGAAAGACTTTTCACAGACAGCACCAAATTTTTCTCTGACATTTCCTAATGACAACATCAGTAAAAAATGTGTCAAGTTTCTGGGAATAAAATGACTGAGCAAGGTGTCAGCATGGGCGCTTAATTCTTAATTTCCTTCTGGAGAAAAATACACAAATTCATATGTATAATGAGAGGTTCATTTTAAAATGAAACAGCATCTAAAACTGTGGTTCCTTCACCTCGGGATTCTCTAGCTAAGAAAATCTTTCTACAGCAATTGCTTGTATTGTAAAATTATGAGATGTGGAACCCTTAGTCCATATCTGTGTCAGCCCATCTGTTTCCCAGAGGATTTGTGTAGGATATTTTTCTGAGTAGAGGCTGCTTTTCTCTCCCATCTTTCCTTTATTTCTTGTCAGAGATGCTATATTTAATGTAGAAAATAATCATCTGCAAAATGTCCTTTAATTAAAATAAATCCATATAATAAATTAAATCCATATAATAAATTAAAATAAATGTCTCAATTAAAATAAAATAATGGAATCTACATACTTTTTATTTGTTTTACAACATGTACTTTTTTGTTTTGTTTTTCAGGGATTTCATGTATATAATCTCTTTACAGTTCTCTTTTGTATTAAATTACTAAAGTAGCTGCTTGCAGAACTCTTTCAAGGTGTTTTAACAAAGAGAATCACAAAGATGCATACAGAGGCTTTAAGCTCTGTATTCTTAATGTGTTTGTTTGATCTCATGCTCCCATACTTATCTCTAAGTAGCAAACTCCAAGCCAATAACTCTTCCTATTTTTCTCCTTATCCAATTCAAAACTCATCCTTGGAGATTTTGTGTGTGCTATTCCCTCTGCTGGGAATGTATTTGTAAGTCAGCTTTCTATTACTATAACAAAATATCTGAAATAAACAAGTTATAAGAATGAAAAGGTACGTTGGCTCATGCTTCCAGCAGTTTCAGTCCATAGCCTGAGTGTCTATCATTTAGGCTGATGGTAAAGTAGAACATCGTAGTGAGAAATGTGTTGTGGAGCAAAACAATTCTCCTTATTGCACCTGAGTAGCAAAAATAGAGACAAGAAGGGACCAGGGTCCCTGTTATGTTTATATTAAGATGTCCCCCAAAGCCTTATGCAGAGGAGCTTGGACTTTCTTTTGCACAGGTAGTCAAATCTGGAATGTGTGAAGCTGGCAAGCAATTAGTATGGTATCACCATAATTTCAATAGAAGATAAAAGGGTAAGAAGACACTGTAAAGCCACCTTGTTGCTTTTGCTCTCTTGCACTGCCATGAACTGAAGCTTTCTCTTGTCACATTTACTGCTTTGTGCATACCATATTGCTCCTCTTCTGTAATGCTTATTTGCCATCCCTGTCTTGTATCAAGGGAATTATGGACTGAAACTTCTATGAGCTATAATCAAAATAAACCCTTCCCTTCTAATGTTGGGTATCAGGTATTTTGTCTCAGCAACAAGAGAAAAGTAACTCACACCAAAATTTGGTAACAGAGAAGTGGGGTCATTGCTGTGACATTACCTGACTATGTGATGCCACAACCTTTGCAAATGACTTGTAGGAAAGGGGAAGTTTAAAAATTGCAAATTCTGGGTACAGAATTAGAAATAAAATGCAGTAGGCTGTTCTGTATGGAAGATTCTGGTCAGAGCTCAGAAGACCAGAAAGATAAGCAAGTTTCTGCTAAGAAGAAGCATTACATTGGCTGTTTAAGTCCGGATGATGTTTGTTGCAGCTTCGCAGAAAATTTGTCTACATTTTGTTCTTGTCAGACACTTTGCCTGAGACTGAGATTAAGAGTTGTGGTGGGCTATTTAACTTTACAGAAGAAATTTCAAGGCAGGGAAATATTGAGGGAGTGACATGGCTACTGTTGGAGGCCTTCAGCTACATATATGTTAAAAATCAAGAGAAAATAGCTCAATGGAATAATTTTAAATGATTTTGAGTTTGGCCAGAAAGGAAGTTATAGTTATAGACTGCATTGATAGAGCAGAGATCTTATTTGCTGGGAAGAAACAAGAGAATAGAAAAAGATGGACTAAGGACATCAAGAGAAGCAGAAGGACTCTACCCTTTGCAATCTCAGAGTTATAAAGGTGAAAAATTTAGCTTTGAGAAGAAAACCCCAGAGCACTATGTCTCAGAGTGGCAGCAGCTTAGGGAAGTTGTTCTAAAATGGCAGCAGACTTGGGAAGCTGCTCCAAAGTGGTAGCTGGGGAAGTTGTCCCAAAATTGCAGTGGCCTAGGGAAACTGTTCCAAAATGGCGGCCTAAGAAAGTTGTTCCAAAATGGCAGCCTAGGGAAGTGGTTCCAACATAGTAGTTTACAAAAGTTTTTCCAATATGGTGGCCTAGGGAAGCTATTCCAAAATGGCAGTTTAGGAAAGCTTTTCCAAAATGGCAGCCTAGGGAATTTGTACTAAAATGGCAGACCAGTGAAGTTGTTCTAAAATGGCACCCTTGGAAAGTAGTTCCAAAATGGCAGCTTCTTAGAGAAGCTGTTCCAAAATGGTGGCCTATGATGTTGCTCCAAAATGGTGGCCTAATGAATTTGTTCCAAAATGGCAGCCTCAGAAAGTTGTTCCAAAATGGCAGCCTAGGGAAGTAGTTCCAAAATGATGGCCTAGGTAAAATGTTCCAAAATGGCAGCTTCACAGGGAAGTTGTTCCAAAATGGTGGCCCATGGAAATTGTTTCAAATAGTGACTTTGAAGATTTGGTCTGAAATGGCAGCATCACAGGAAAGCTGTTTCAAAATGATAGCCTATGAATGGTTGTTTGAAGGTGGCAGTGACCTAAGGAAGGTATTTCAAATTGCCAGCAGCCTAGGGAATTTCTTCCAAAATGGTGGCCTAGAGAATGTGGTTCAAAATGGCAGCCTCATAGGGAATATGTTCCAAAATGACAGCCTAAGGAAGTTGTTCCAGACTGGCAGTGATTCCAAAATGGCAGCTTCCCAGGGATGTTGATCCAAAATGCCAGCCTTGGGAAGCTGTTAATGGTGGCATAGGGAAGTTGTTGTAAAGTGGCAGTGGCCTAGGAAAGCCGTCCTATAATGGAGGCCACCTAAGAAAATTGTTCCAAAATGTTTTTGAAGGAAGTCATTCCTTGGGATTTGGTTCATAGGCTCTGAATCCCTGTAGTCAAGAGTAACACTGGCTACTACTGTTCCAGCTGGTGGCAGATCTTAGTATCACATACGTGGTGCTAGGTTTGTGTGCACATCAACTGCAAGAATTGTGAGGTCTTGGGCCTGAGACTTAGCTCAGTGTTTCCAGCACCTGCCTCACAAGCACAAGGCCCTGAGTTTGATCCTGGTAACCACATAAAATGCTGAGCGTGGTGACTCGCACCCACCAACCATCAATACCACATATCACAGTGCCAGGCGTGGTGGCTCACACCTGTAATCCCAGCACTGGGGAGGCAGAGGCAGGAGGATTGCTGAGTTCGAGGCTTGCCTGGGCTACATAGCGAGCTCAGGGCCAGCCTGATCTACAAAGCGAGACCCTGTCTCAAAAAAAAAAAAAAAAAAAAAAAGAATTGTGAGGTCTGGAAGACTTCCACCCAGACTTGAATAGAAGAGCTGGGAGGCCAGGCAGCCACCCCCTGACATGGCAGTGTGTGCAACTGTCAGTGTGAAGCCAAAAGTACAATGGATATCCCAGGAGTTGGAGCAAAGAGAATAGATCAGCTCAGGAAAACTGCAAGAAGGGAGTAAAGTTAGCCCCAGAGAGAGGTGGTAGGAGCCACCAGATGTGCCGTAGAAGCAGACCCATTGGAATTCACAACTTGCCACAGATTGCTAGGGATGCTGGAAGTGGAAATATGGGATTTAATGTTTGCCCTACTGGACTTACTTTGCTACCATTCCTTTGTATCCTCATGTTTGTACTTTTTGGAATGGTAATGTCTGTCTTATATCATTGAATGTTGGTAGCGTTTTTCTGTTCATTTTTATAGAAATTTGCAGAGAAAAATTTGCCCTAAATCTCAGAAGAGATTTTGAATTTAGACTTTTCAGAAATGTTGAAACCATTAGGATTTGGCAACTCTTAGAGATGGACTAAATGCTTTATATGTAAAAGGGTATGCATGAATCTTTGGCGAGCCAGGGACAGAACATTATGCTTTGTATTTAGTTGCCCCCCCCCCCAAAGCTTCATGCAAAGGAGCTGGGACTTTCTTTTTTTTTTTTTTTTTTTTTTTTGAGACAGGGTCTCGCTTTGCAGTTCAGGCTAGCCCTGAGCTCACTATGTAGCCCAGGCAAGCCTCGAACTCAGCAATCCTTCTGTCTCTGCCTCCCGAGTGCTGGGATTACAGGTGTGAGCCACTACGCCCAGCTGGGACTTTCTTTTTTAACAAGTAGCTGACTCTGGAATGCGTGAGGTTAGGGTCAGGGACATGTGAGTACTCAACCACTACATGTGAGTTACTGATATGGCACCACCTTAATTCCAGTTGTCTGAATAAGAAAAAAGGGGCAGAAAGATGCTATAAAAGGTAGCTTGTTGCTTTTGCTGTCTTGCACTGCCATAAATAGAAAATCTCTCTTGTCACCTTTGGGGCCTTGTGTATGCTATTTCATTTCTCCTCTGTGATGCTTCTTTGGCATTCGTGTCTTGGAGCTAAGGTATTATGGACTGAAACCTCTATCAACTGTAAGCCAAATAAACCCCTTCCTCTTTAATTTTGGGTGTCAGGTATTTTGTCTGAGCAACTAGGGAAAAGTAACTAACATCAGTCACTGTGTCCCTGTCGAGGTAATGCCCCCCAGTGAACTGTCTTCCTCGTACTACATCTCCGTTCTGCAAAGGTCCCACTGCCTCCCAAAAGCACTGAAGGCTGTCCACCGAGTCTTTAACACACTAGCCTTTGGAGCATACTTATCTAAACCATAGCAGTATATCTTCCCTTTAGTTTTATATGCTGTCAAGTCTCAACATTATTGTTTAATCCTGCTATCCCCTCCTCAGAAAAGCAGTCCTGAAATATGTCACTGAAACTAACTTTATATCATCCCCTCTCTTAATCAGTACTCCTACTGCATCATCTTTAAAGAAATTGACTACGTTGTGCATTTGTTTGTTCAGAGTCAGTATCCACTCAGTAAAATATAAATCGTTGAAAACAAAAATAGCATCAGCACTATTTCTCCTCTGTGCCATCTGCTGCACTGTAGACATTCACTAAACTATTAGGAGATGAATGCTCGGCCGGGTACTATCGGCAGTCAGTACGTGTGAGCACTTGGAAAGTGACACTTGAGTCTTGTCCACTCTTTCTCCCAGTGACTAAGACACAACAAAGAGCAGGAAAGAAGCTGTTCAGCACCACAGATCAGTCATGACACAGTCTCCAACAACTGAGGCAGGCACCTTGCCCCAGTGGAATTTGCAAGAGTGAGGACTCTGGGAATTAAACAAGTTCTTAGATCAACTGTGTCAAGTGTTTCTCTACAGAATGTGCAGTGTCATGTTGAGATGCTACAACAGGTGAAGCTGTCTGTCTGGGGAAGCTGGAAGCTGGTGGGGAATTTTTGAATAAAGCAGAGAAGGAAACAAAGGAAACAGGAAGTAAAAATATGATAAAAGAAAGAAGCACAAGGCTCTTATGCTCCTTACATGGATGGAAGATTGGAGGTTATCATCACATTCTCAAAATACCCCTATAAAATAATTATCCTTCTCCAATTCATGACTAGGAGAAAAGAAGGCATTTGCTCCTAAACTCCTTCATCCATGGTCCTGCAAATTGACTCATAGGCCCAGATAAGACTCCCTGGATTGCAGTTTATTTCCTCTGTTCTAATGCCTTCCTGCCCACAGTGCCACAATAAACTGCTGGGATTTTAAAGATAAATTCTGTCAATTCTACTGCTGCCAGGGATCTTAGGAATAAATCTAGTTACAGAAGACATCTTAAGTAATTTTTCAAAACTGCCATGACCAAGTAAAGGACTCAATTTTACTTTTCTTTGGCATTTTGTTTTACTGCTACAAAAGAGAAGTCATCATGCTTCATGTGGGCACTGTGCCTCAGGTCAGTAGTGAATGGCTGCATGGAAAAGTCACAGGGAAGAAGGAAAATATCCTCCCAAAGCTCCTTTTCTTTACCATGGAATATACCTGCCACTTGAAGGCCACGGATCTTCTTTTAAATAACTTGAAGGCTTCTTGAGTCAGTTACAGTGTTTATCACTGTTGGGGATCCTGTATGAGGTAGGACCTGGCCCTTTCACCCAACACACCACTGTAAAATATATTCTCTCAAAGACCCTCTATGATCAGGCCTATGGCATCCCCACTGGATGAGAAAAGAGACTGAGGTTTTGAATATTGTTTCATGAATTTTAATGGTTTCATGAATTTTAGTGGTGTCAGATTTTAGATACAAACTTAGATTTTTCTGAATGCCAAACACCTAGGCTGACACCCAAAATTTGTTCCCCAACACACACTGTTGGCCAATGCCATATTCAATCAATGAACTGGAAAGATCTGAGCATCCAGGTAAGAAGTAGAAGATGTGGTATCACTAAGGGAAGGAAAAGACAAAAAGAAAGTAATGTTACCTACTAGACATTTTTCCTGGAAGATTTTTCTATCTCACAAATACCTACTTGGGTTCTGTATTTACTTGCAGTTTTAAGTGCTGTGTTACTCAAGACAGTCTTTCAGTGGGAAGTATTTTCCAAATGATGGTCTCTAAAAGAAGGTCATCATCGCTGCAACTATTAGTAGCAATTCACCTTACATCACTCAGTTTTTGCAAACAACTCCTCCAGGGTCTCTCTCGCTAAGAGAAAGCTGCTCACCTTGCAACAGAGAGAAGCAGAAATCCAGAGAAGCTATGTGACCATCTAGAGCATCTTCCTTGGGGTCAGGCCAGTATGGATACCAAGGAATTCCAAGGCTATTCACTTTGCTAGGCAAATTGATTACTTGGGCACTGACTTCCCCATGAGAAACAGGCAACTGCACATGGATATTGTGATGACTGTGTTCTTAAGAAATCAACCATGAACAGAGCTGCTAATTCATTTAATTCTACTCTCTTTTCTTGCATCTTACTCTTACAAACACACACACACACACACACATTCAGAGTAGATCTAGGTTTCAAACACACATCATTAAAATTTAAAATCTGAGTTTTTGTCACCATTTGTTCTTCCTTTAAATCAAAAGACACTCCATATGTATGGCCAGACAAACTGGTAGGGGGGACACCAATAAAAAGTGAGCCCCTGCTTTTGTGTGACTTCTTCCTGAATCGTAAATAGTTCCAGGGATTTCTCACTGGCAGAAGAACCCGTAGGAGCAAGTTCTAGCTTTTGAAAGTGGTGATTTTGTCTTGAATCTTAGAAGTCACAGGGACCTGAAAGATAAATTCAAAAATGTAATTCCCTAAGAGCTGAAACCCAGAAAGAATGACACGATTACTTCTCAGCTACATCATCTCACAAGCATAATTAAACTGTATACATTTTCTGGGTTATTTTCACATGTATTAAATTTACCATTTCTTTCTTTCTTTCTTTTTTTCCCCCTGGCATTATTTATGAAATTTAACTGTAATAAATATGCTTTGGCTGCAATAAACCTACAAATATTAATGCATCTGAAGGAAACTTTATATTCAGGCCCTTATTAGCACACAATGTAAATTGGAAACAGACTCTAAATAGCCAGCTACTAAATTTTTTAAAAACATGATAGGCCCACTGGAAGCAGGCAGCTGCATTGACATTCCTCCTAGGGCAAAGGGAAAGAAAACACTACTAAGAAAAAAATGTACTGATTCCAAGTTTGGTGCTCTCCATCACCAGATTTACTGACCTGCAAAAAGAAGTCAGTGGCTGTTTTGCTCAAGTCAATATTAATTTCTAGGTTCAATAAATCCTGGTAATGAACAGAGAATGTGCATCGATGCATGTTCATTAGATCACAAAACATGGCATGTATACAACAAGAAAACAATAATTAATCAATTTTATCGATGTTTAAATATTATTTCTGACACCCTCTGAACTTTATTTTTGGAAGTGCTGTTAGATTTTTTTAAAAAAATAATCTTGGAAGGCTAAAATTGCTCCCTACGATAGTGCTGCACTTTCCTTTAATGTTCTTTTGCTGTCCTCAGCATGGGGTTGGGAGCCCTGAGGAAGGTAAGCACCGTTCACAAGTGGATTGTGCTGCCGCCAGACTCATGAGCTGAGGTCCTCCTTCCTCTTCAGCCAGAAGGGAGATACCAAGTGGTCACATTTGGTAAATATTCCTGTGGGAAGGAACCAAAGTCTTTGGTAAGCATATATTTATAAAGTATGTACAAATCTTGGTGGAAAACAAAAAAATAACAATTAGTACCATTTTTTGAAAATCTATAACTTCAAGTATTTTGAGACAGGCCTTGCTCTAGACATTTAACATGTATCATTTCCCATCTTACACAAATCAAGGTGTCTTTCCTTTCACTAGCTGGAAGTTACTGCTGCATATACTTACTTGCCTTCTCAAGAAGTCTACATCACAGATTAGCAAAATCTTTGTGTTTTTTTTTCACAATATGCTGCTGCTGAAGTTGAGATAGAGAAAAAAATTTCAAATGATGAGAGTATACTATAAATTAGATCATGTTAGTAAGCACTAAAACCATATCACCTACATCACAAAAGAATTTTTTTATGGCTTATGTCCATTTTGGGGTATTTATCTTTTGAGTGAATTTCAAGTCATTGAAATATCATGTTGCTGAGTATGTAAAAAGTTAATAGCTGGATTTTTAAAAATTTGTTATTTCGATTTATTCCAAGTAAAGACACATTCTGTAAGCCAATAAAATTTGTAATTTCTTCCCACAATTGAGTGAATGGCTATCAAAAGCAGTTCCACATAATTTTGGAGAAAAATTATTTCACAATTAAAATTATGATTAGGCTTGCTTTTCCTGCCTACAGACCAGCTATGGCAGGTCCAGACATAACTCTGTTTTTGCCTCTAGTCATAGCTAAGACCTCAAAGGTCCAGTGATGCTATGATATTCCAGGGCAGGATTACACCAGTTGAAGACATCCTGGCTAAGGACAAATTCCTAATCAGAAGTTCCTAGTGACCTAGGATCTTCATCTATGTATTTCCTCATTGTTGTAGGACTATTGTCAGCCTCTGCCCTCTGAGCCATTCGTTACATTCTGGTACTCCTGATATACTGAATAAAAGTATGGTAAACTCAAGATTTTTTTGTCTTTCTTGCCTACAGCAGCACTGATCTGGCCAAAAGCTCAGCTTCTTCTCAAAGTCTCATTTCTGTCTCTAATTGATTCACCTTGTGCTGCCATGGGTCACAGGAACCTAGAAATTATTGCATAGGTTCTAATAATGTCCCCTTTCCCTTCCCTGCAAATGCCTAAAGACATTTGAAGGCTTCAGAAGAGATACATAAAAAGGTAAAAAAATTTTCCTGATGAAAAGGATATTTAAGGATGGAAAAAGAAAAGGAGGAGTGTTAAAGTGGAAGAGAAAGTAAAAAGGACTAAGACATGTTATGTGTATGTACCAAATGCACACAATAAAGGAGTTCATTATGTATCTAAACTGTGTACTAATTTTAAAAATTTCAAACTATAGGCTGGAGATTTAGCTCAGTGGTTCCAGTGCCTGCCTCACAAGCCCGAAGTCTTGAGTCCGATCCCGGTAACCACATACAATGCTGGGCATAGTGATTCATGCCCACCAGCAATCAATACCACATACCACAGTGCAGGGCATGGTGGCTCACACCTGTAATCCCAGCACCTGGGAGACAGAGAAAGGAGGATTGCTGAGTTTGAGATTTGCCTGGGTTACGTAGTGAGCTCAGGGCCAGCCTGAACTACAAAGCGAGGCCCTGTCTCAAAAAAAAAAAAAAAATTCAAAGTAGAGCAGCCATTATGATGTGCAATGTGGAAGTGTTTGGATTATTTTAAACTTTGATCTAGGTAGGAAAACTGTCATTTATTTTTATTTTTTATTTATTTTTTATTTTTTTGTGGTGACAAGATCTCTCTTTGTAGTTCGGGCTGGCCCTGAGCTCACTATGTAGCCCAGGCAAGCCTCGAACTCGGTGATCTTCCTGCCTCTTCCTCCCGAGTGCTGGGATTACAGGCGTAAGCCACCATGCCCAGTACTATGGTATGTGGTACTGATTGCCGGTCGGCGTGAGTCACCATGCCCCATACTGTTGCATGTGGTTACCGGGGATTGAACTCAGGACCTCACACTTGCTAGGCAGGCACTGGAACCACTGAGCTAAATCTCTGGTTCATCGTTTATTTTCTTTCCTCAAAAAAAAAAAAGTAACTTCTGAAATAGAACTATTCTTCTATGACAGTTACATTAAACTGAAGGAGAAGATGCATTATAAAACCATGTATATTTTCAGACCAATCACGATCATGTTAAATGAATATGGAACATATTTTCTGTAAAATTTTCAGAATTGTGTTTCAAGTAAGTCGTGTGAAGGACGCTATTTCCTGAGCTTTGCCCTCTTGCAATAGAAAACAGGTTTTCTTCACACACTTCCAGAATAACTGACAAAACTAATGAGCTCAGCCGTGTGAAATAAGCCAAAATAAGCTCTGTGCAAGGCGCAGTCATATCACTCAATCACTTCACCCAGTCAGTGAGCTCAGCCATGTGAAATTCTGCACATCCTACTGAATGTTCATCTTTTGTGCACAACTTTTGCTGCACGCAATTCTAATATAATCATGAGAGATGAGTGAGAAAGATTTCTCTCCAGAGATGTTGTGTCATGTTCTCATTTGTGAACTCCACCGTAGCACAAGTGTGTATGGGAAAGGGCAACCGAAAGCAAAGAGAGTATCATGCGCAAAAGAAAGAGAAGTAGACAAGAGATCACCAAATTTTCTCTCAAGGATGGAAGATGGCATGAGCGATGGGAAGATAACATGTATGAGTTCGATTTCTCTTCCCTCAAAAGTAAGTGAGTGTTTCTGACCTGCAGGGCTCTATCTCGACACATTGCTTTATATGCAAAAGGTTCACAGTGCAAACCTCAAATTCTCTGCCAGAGAAGAAGGTGCCCATGGTCACTCCACCCACGTGGATCTCTTGAGACCAGTTGGAGTCCTAAGGGCACTGTTCCCTTTAGAGCTTCTGGGTGGGATTCTGAGCCTCTCTCATGAATAGATCATGTTGCAGTAATTCAGTCCTTTACTGTTTATGCTTTGGACCAACTCCCAATTTCAGAAATATAGTGAGAAAAATGCTACAGCTCTGAGGCAAGAGTGCTTGATTTCCAAACCTGTGGCAGCCAGTTTTTGATCCGTGTTACTTTAACCTAGCTCTCATTCATATTCAATTAGCTTCTCTATGTATATTTATCTGTGTATCTAACTAGGGAGGTGCATGGAGCTAAATACACATAGAGGGGTTTTCTTTCATTGATCTGTTATTTACATATGTAGAAAGACACACTGATTAGTATCAGAATGTTATAAAGCACAAACATGTGTGCACAATTACTGTACTCTTTCTCTGATTGCAGCAAGGACTATTGTTCCTTTTGGGTCTCTAAGCAACAACTGCTGTGTCCTTTCTGGTGGCCAGCTGTAAGATTTGATGTCTGACCTTGTAGTATATTATCTATCCTTTCACCTGCTTCTGAATCTATATCTTCATTTCTCAGGATCTGCCTGCTTTGTTTTTACCATTCTTTATCTCAATGAAAGCCAGAAAGCATTCAGCTTTATAGCTGTATTCTATTTTTAAAAGGAAGGCGTGAATTTAAAGAAACAATAGTGAAAATTCCACCATATCTGCAGTTAATTTACTTCCTCACAGAGCAACAACACAAGAGTCAATTGCAAAGCACTCTCATCACATCTGATTCATCTTCTGTTGTATTTGATTATTTCAAGCTTACTGAGTTCTAGGACTTTTAATACAAAACCAGAGAATAGAGTCTCTTGTAACAGCCCCAATCTAAGATGGTTTCTGCTTTCTGTCCTACATACTAATTGGTAAATCTGAATTTCTTCTTTTTCAAGATATCATTTTTTATTTAGCAAGTGTAGGTTGAGAACATATTAAATTAAGCAGGCCTTAAAATGTGTTATGAATAATATAGCAGCACATATGTGAGTTGAGTGCAAATGGGACCTCTCTTCTTTCTATATTTATTTTTGTTGTTGTTATTGTTAAATGTACTAGACCAGGAAGATAGTACTGATCCTAAGGATACAACTAAATGTTGATTAAGTTAGTTATTCTGGATATTACTGAGCACTTGAGTTGAAGTTTTTATTTTTCTACCTGAAGAATTTGAGTAAATTAACCAGAACAAAGCTATTGAATGTTCTTTAAAGTCCTCTAAAATCAATATGATCACCAAATAGCCTCAACACACTTAGTCATGTGCCAAGACACCTATGTCCTTGGTCAGTACCCATTTACACAGGTGTGCATGGTATCAATCTTCCTTGAAATGGTCCTCCTTAAACCACTGGCAGTCTTGTCTCACCCAGTTCTTACTTGTCTTATATTCCACTTTAATTTTGTATTGTTGTTTATTGTGGTCATGGTTTACAAGGGAAGTAGATTTAATACAGGACAGATAATTTAAAAAATTATCTCATAATATTCACCCAAGAAGCAAAATGCAGAAGACTACAAGAAATCTAACAGCACACTAGAGACCCAAAGAATCCAGGCAAGGGCCTGGATTCCACATCAGTGTTCCCTACAAGTCTATCTGAAGCCCTATGGTTCTAGACAATATTCTCCAGGAGTACAGCCAATGGCCTAGATGTCGTGGCAATGTCTCGTGCTTGTCAAAACAGAGGATCTTCAAAGGCCAGTGGTGGAAGCCAGAAATCCTGGGCTGCTGGGGTGGATTTGTGCCACCAAACTGAAAAATCTATAGTGGGGCAAGGAAATGATGCTCATGATGCAGATCAGAGTCCCCTGACGAGAACAGCGGAGAGTAGCAGCCATTTCCAGTGACAATGAGGCCCTGAGCTCCTCCTCCAAAGCAGCCAAATTTGCATAAGGGAAACCCACCAGAGGAAGCTTCTCCTGGAAAATCAACACCCCACAGACTTCCCCTCCAGATCTCTTTTTATGCTATTGGCAAAAATCCTCAGATAGGTCTTTACACCCAGACCACACTGATTCAGTTCAGCTGGGTCTCCAAATTGACCATTAGTTAATCCATAAGACTGTCTTTCCTCTAAGTGGAATCATGATCAATGAATTAGTGTGCTGTTCGAGTAAAAATAATGTCTAAATTTTTATGCAAATTTGGCTTCCTCTTCAACCAGGTACTTTGGATAGAATTTTTAATTATGACACCCAAGGTTTCTTCTAAGTAAAGAAAGAAAAAAAGGATATTCATTTGTGAAACAGTATCTTTAAACCAGTAGAAGTTATTGTTTTCTATGCTTCATCACAATTCTATTTACTGTGAGTTAGGAAGTGCCATTGGCTCAATTTAGGTCCCTTCAAAATTCAAGTATTTAAGACCTGACCATGAATATCTCAGAATGTGACAATATTTGGAGACAGAGTCTCTAAGGATGTAACCAAAATTGGGCATAGTGGGACCCTAATCCACTGTGTCTGGTGTTCTTCTAAGAGGTTAGACTCACCAAGAGGAGAAAGTGTGAAGACACTGTAAGAAGATAGTCACTCCCAAGTCAAGGAGAGAGGCTTCTCAGGAAAAGAAATCTGACAACATCCTTAGATATTTAGAATACAGAATAATAGGAAAATAAATGTCTGCTGCATAGGCATTCAACCTGTGTCATGTTGTGGGGACACCCATTGCCAACTACTACTGAAAAGAGAATCAAGGGAGAATTGCCCACAGTATCATCCCTTCTTATTCTTGCTATGGTTCTTTTCTTCAGCCACTTCAGTCAGCACAAGCCCACTGTCAGTGCATAGCAGAGAAAACACATGGACCTGCATTTCTAAGGGCAACGTCTATGCACATGTCCCACAGTTAGAAGATGATCTCAAGCTGTAGTCTCGCTTTAGTTACTTCACCTACCCAATCCTAGAAGTGGCTGCTTAAGAGCATGGTCCATGACTTTGGACTAGTAATGCAAAACCGGAAGTAAGAGCCAGGTGTAGTGGCACATGGCTATTCTCTCCGCACTTGGGATGCTGAAACAAGAAGAGATTGCCATAAGTTCTAGGATAACCTGAGCTTCATAGTGAGTTAGAGGCCAGCTTAAACTACCTAGCAAGACTCTACCTCAGAAAAACAAAACAAAAACTCTGAAAATAATCTGATACATGCATTAAAGAGTGAAGAATTCATGAAAGACTTTGTTAATGAGTGACACAGTGTCATTAATGTCATTTGACAGAATTGTAAAATGGTCCCAACTCTTTCTTATTCGTACCCTTCAGAGGTTGTTCTTACCTTTAACTTCCGTTATTCCATGCAGGCTTAATGATGTCACAATTTTACAGAAAATACTCCATGCTATCACTTGCTACTGCCCTTCCCATCCCAATGAACATCTGTGAATTTTAATTTCCTATTTATTTGAAAAGAATGTGAGGGCCAGTGTTTTGGAGAAATTAAGAAAACTGATGTGTTTCAGTAGGTTCTTAAGGCACTTTGAGAAGACTCTATTACTTAATTTTCTGCACTAACTGTTAAAAAGGTTGTTATGATGTAAGATATTATAAGCCTGAAATTCAACACCATAAGCCTTACCATGGGACTATCTGTTGTGAACTAAGAGTAGGATCAATTCAAGGCAAATATGGAAAGATAAGATGCTTATAAATGAGTCTCTTGTTCACCCAACTTTTAATGAGTGTGTAATGCTGTTTATCTCAGAGGAATTTCCCTCAGTGGTTCATATCCCTCTCTTCTCCTCCATCATTTGGTCTCTTGAGTGTTTCCTTCTTAATGATTTCCTCAACATCAGTACCAGTTCTGTTGTCATGGGGACCGACAGTCCCTTGGATATCTTTCTGCTCTGGCTCATTCACCCATCCTAGAAGTCCTGCTAGTCAAGTCCACACGTGAGTGCACAGGAGTCCTCTCATATGTGATCAGAGCTTGTGCACAGGAAAACTCTGGGCACACACAAAGAAACACAATAAGATTCTGTGAGAATGCAGAATATGCCAAGACTGTCATCTTTCCTTTGGCTTTTCTATTGGCCTCTAAATGGTTCTCCCCTTAACCCTTAGTATTCTCAGGTTGGAGTCTCAATGGCAGAAAATATTGTCTTCCCAATACTAAAGTCACCATGAGGCACAGTTATCCTAGTCTGCTGAGGTTTTTCATTGGACATTCCCTATCCTGAGAAAACTTTCAGTATCATAAATCAGTAAATGGTCAGAATCATGTTTCCTTTCAAGGTAAGAAGTTAGGTTTCAGAGTTTTAAAATATTTCAGGAGCACCTTCTTTTTCAAGTTCAAGTTGATGGACAGTCTCATGTTTCATTATGATAAGTATAGTTCTTGCAGTTCTAGGAAATTTTGCTTTTTATTGTTTTACATTTAAATTGTTTTATATTTAAAAATTTTTCCCAACTAATGAAAATATGCATTATTATTACACTTATTGTGGGATTTCTCACAATTGTAGTGTTACCTGCAGTAGTGATTCTCAAAGTGTGACCCCTGGAACATCGTATTTGTGTCACCAAGCATCATCTTGGACCCTGCAAAAAATTCTGAGCTCCTGTCAGGAAAATACTGAATCAGAACCTCTGGAGTTTGTGACCTGAGATAAACTACAGCATGAGAAACACCGGTGTCCACTTTTAGGTTCTCAGCTCTGGCCGAACATTCTAATTACTAGCGAACTGATTCTGTGGGCAAATTCTCTCTTGAATTAGTTGGGAATCAGGAGAAAGTAAATTGTAAAAGCTCTCTAGATAAGTCAAATGAATTATTATGGTTTTAAACCATTTCCTTACAAGGTTGCTTGCTGAACCTTTTCACTGGAAGCTGGAATTGTTAGCTTCTTCCGAGCACCATGACTCAAGGACTATGCAATTATTTTGGATTCTTCACTTCAAGTCAGTCTTTATGCATATGTAATTATATGTAAAGGAAGCATTCCAGTCCACTCAATCTGTTTCCTCACATGCTACTTCACTTTATTTTCTATTTCTTTACATTCATTTGTTTAAATTTTATGAGATTTCAAATTAAAGTGAACTCGTCAAAATCTGGAATTATAGTTCATTTTTATTTGTGTACAGTTATCGTCTGTCCTGAACAGCGGACCCAAAGATATCTGTCAGTGAGCCGCCCAACTTGGAAAGGCATTCACAAGTTCGCTTGATTCTCTGACAATATGCTGTGTGGAATTAAAAGGAGATAGCACTTATTTCACTAGACTGCAAACCTTGTGGCAACTTAGAGTGTGTATATTATAAATAAAGAGGAAATTTGATCATTTGCAATTAGGTACATTAATCTGCAAGTGGCCACATCTTCCTGCCGCCAATTAGTCTCTTCAAACCATTAAAACTATTAGTTCTGACCACAGATAAGCAGAATAAACACATTCTTGCTGAACTGGAATTAGTTCTGCTGTTTTTCAACATCCTCCAAAGAAAGTTCATGCAACTCAAAGATTCCACTGATAGTTTTCCTTTTTCCTTGCTTTGTTTACTCTGCTCCTTTCATGTCAAAGGAACTTAACATTTGTGTTATTAAAGGCACTTTTTAACTGAGTCTATCGCTTTGGGTTGACTTTGAAACAGAAAAGAATTAAAGATTCTTGGGATTTAGACCGTGATCATTTTCCCTTGTATGAAGAAACAAGTCACATTTTAGCTGGAAGTAATTTAGATTAAAACAAAATAAGAAAAAAGTACTGAAATTATTCAAACAATGGGAATGCTAATTCCTACTTTTAGTCTACAACTTGAAGCATGCTTGAGAAACTTGACCCACCCCAAAATAAAAGTTAAAAGTATGGCTAATGAGAGCCTTTAACTTTTGAAACACAACACAAAATGGAAGCAACTGGAAGGAAGAGCTGATACCTAGATTCTCTGTAGGGATTGCTAAATTTGGGCTCTTTTGATATGTCTAAGTAGGTGAAAGATGAGAGAGGCTTCAGAATACTTTGTGATAAGAATATGTTTCAAATTAAAAATTAATTTTACATGAGTTCAAAATCTTAAAGGAAAATTTGTATCAGACAGGCTGTAAAAATTTAATCTGATTTACCATATACAGTCCCACAAGGAGTTCTTCAAAATTCTTCATGTTTGCTTCTATAGATCTACACTCCAACTCTCAAGAAAATTTATTTCTGTGTACAGGGTCTTGGATTATATTGGTGTTTTCTGAAAAACTTGATCTACTCCATTCTTCTCTATCAACACTATCCTCCTCTTACACCTACTACCAGAAAGAAAAGAATTTTAATAAAACTTTATATGAACTTAAATACATTCATTATGTCAAATGCATAGGCAATTGTTTTATAACAGGGAAGAGAGAGTATTTTACCCACACCACTAAGTAGTACTACAAATGAGTAATGCACTGAAATAACACCATAAAATGACCCAAAGGTAAAAGCCATTCCCAAATGTTAATATAGAGTTATTGGACGTCACCTATGGCATCCGGAAGGTCAAGGTAGTTAGTTAGAGCAGAGAAGGCGCAGTAACTTTCAAGAGTAAATGGAAGCATGTAGCCTGACTTTCTACCCTGTGGGCTGGAAGTTAACACTTATAAATCTTACAAAGGATAAAACAAAGAAAAGTAGACTTTCTGTTAAAAGACAAAAAGAAAAGGGTTCTCTCTTTAAAATCCAGAAATTCTGAGGAAGTACTCTTTGGAGTCAGAGTGAGTTGAATAAAGCTATTACATGAGACTTGTGAAGAACCATGATATATAACCACATTGATTTCATAGATTTGCTTTTTGGAGCTTGAGCTACATGGCTACTGTACCTTAAAGAAAGTGGTACAAATTCTGTTGATAGCTTTCACAGTTGCATCTATTCATTTAATTTTTCATATAATAGAAAATAAAGCAGAAAGCAAATTTGCATCCCAGCCAACCTAGACTGTGAATTCTGGCAAGGGTGAAGCTTTGGCACATGCCAATTTTGCATGAAATAGGACTCTTTTTCTCATTTATAGGATTAAATTGAAGTTATAAAACATAATATGCGATTTGGGGTCTTTTCTCCTTAACCTATAGTAAATACAAGCTTTTAGCTTTTGTAGGAAGTACTGAGGCATGTTTATGATTGTCAAAGTATCAACCATACGATGCTACAGAAGTCCCCTCAGATTTTTGCCCCCAAACTGATTAAATCTTTAGAAAATGCATCTTTATGCATGATGAGTCTAATTCTAAAGAATTTAGCTTTGAGTAAAAGTAAAATGAAAAGGAAATGGCCCCAAAATATATATAGGCTATGTTGACATATACATATACATATATATATATAAAATATACAAACATATAATATGAATATATAGATAATAAATATTTAATAACATAATTTTTAAATATAATTTAACATATAACATTATTGATCTGATATAATTTCTAATATATTAGTATAATATTAATTATAGGTATAATTATATAATTTATTATAATATAATTATATTAATATATCAGTATTATATGATATAGTTAAGATGATTTAAATATGATTTGATAGGATTTATTTAAATAATAACTATGAAATTATATAAATATATAATTTCTACATAACTGAATTACATGACAGAATATTTTAATCCTCCAATTTGTAAATGGGAGATTGTAGGACTTCTTGTTCTGCATGTAAGTCAGTTCTCATTGCAAATCTCTCATTATATATTGGTATATATTCACTGTCCCCCCCCAAAGAACTCTGACTAATCTATTCTCTTTACACTTCCTTAAAAGAACAGGATATTTACTCTTGTATTTGATAAACATATATGACCACAAAGCCCTGTTTCTAGCCGCCAAGCTAGCACAGGAACTATTTCCTCTAAGATTCACCTGCTGGGCTAATAGCAGGAATAAATCACAAATCCAGAGAAGACTGAGAAGATTCTCAGAGCTCTTTGTATTTGCAATTGATACTGCAAGAGGAACTACTCTTTGGCGAGGAGTGGAAGATTGTAAGAGTACTGTGAGTATATGAAACAGGGAAGACCTTGTTGAAATTCTGCTTGTGCTCCTCCCCTCAAAGTCATAAGAGTGAGCTTCATCTGAACTTACAATGGCAGCTTGCCAGGACCAAAGAGCTATATTTTAGCCCATTCTGAACATTTCAGGGCTAAAAAAAAACCTGCATTACTAGGAATGAGTAGATGAGTACAAGGCAAAATACCAGGAATCACACAGCTCAAGTACCTACACAGTCCAGGTAATTAATATTAGTTGAGAAAACAGCTATCAGAGAGCTGAGCAGACAGCGGTAAATTTAAGTCTAAATGTCCTATCTAGAATGGCAGTGAGTATTTAGCTCTAACATATGGCCGCCATGTTATGGGACTAGTCTTGCCAAATAATCAGACATAACAACAGAAGCCAGAAATATGATTTTTATTAGAAATTTACCAGTGTTTAAGTGTCACTTCATATTTAACTCAATGAAACCCAAATGAAACACATCTGTGACAATTCATGGTCCATCTTACCAGGTTACAGTCCACTCTCCACACAACAGACTGAGGGATTTTCTTAATACACAGCTTAGGTTGGTGAAAAGTAGCCAACCTTTCCTCATTTCACAGGGAAAAAAAATCAAACATTATTTCTTGGCATGTGTCATCTATCTCATGCCTAGATTTCCAATCTTTCTTTTGTTTTTCTTTGTTTTGGTAATTTTCTGGGGGTAACAGTTACTTGTTCTTTATTATTATTTTTGAAATGCATGACTTGTGGAAAAGCAGAAGTTTGTTTTGCTCACAGCTCAGTTAGTATGATATGGAGCACGTAGTAGGCCTGCTGGATGGTAAACTTTTCCACTCTGTTCCAAGTATGTCCTCTTACCTTCTATCCATGAGGCTGGGACTTGGGAAACTATGTTTCTTTCGCCAACTGGATTCTGTTAGATTTCATCAGTCACAGTTATTACAATACATTGAAGGCAAAAGGATGGGAATGGAATGGCTTTTTCCATTTGTTGTGTTGTTCTGGCAGCAGTTGTTGACTCTAATTTATAGACTTTTCCCTCATTTTCACAAACAGCTTCATACACAGTCATCAAAAATACCAACACCTGGGCCGGAGGGTTAGCTCAGTGGTTCCAGCGCCTGCCTCGCAAGCGCAAGGACCTGAGTTCAATCCCCGTAGCCACATATAATGCTGGGCGTGGAGACACGCCCACCAACAATCAACACCGCATACCACAATGCCGGACGTGGTGGCTCTCGCCTGTAATCCCAGCACTCCGGTGGCAGAGACAGGAGGATTGCTGAGTTCTCAGCGGCTTGCCTGGGCACCATAGTGAGCTCAGGGCTAGCCTGAACTACAAAGCGAGACCCTGTCTCCAAAAAGCAAAAAAAAAAAAAAAAAAAAAAAAAAAACACTTGTCACGCAGCAGTCCCTAGATAAGGTGGTGGCTCCTCCTATATAACTTCTGCTACTCAGGAAGTTCTCACTTCTGCCAAGCACAGCAACACCCTCAGTTCTTTCTTTTTCATGGGTTCTTTCTGCTTTCTAACAATGAGAGCCCTTCTTTTCATCTCCCAGATACACCATACTATGTCCTTCGAGCAGTAACTCCATTGTGTTACATTATTGCTACTTCATTAAGGTCAAAGTCCTTCAGTATATATTTTTAAACCCCCTCTACAAAAGTTTCTCTCAGCTACTGAGTTCTGAGTCAATTTCTTCACTGGAAATTGACTAATACAATAGATATTTAATGAATATTTAATACATTTATGAATAAATGAATGTGACCAGCAGACATCCAATTTATAAAATATACCCCAGAGAGCCTGCTCACAACATTCTTGTGACAATGAATTATAATTAGATAAACGCAACCATGGCATATTTTCCCTGAATGTCTTGTTCAAATGGAGCCAGCTGAATGTCTTGGTCAAATACAACATGCTCCATCTGCTTGAACTGTCCCTCCAGGGCCAGTTTATGACCATTAGAGACCTTTATACATGGATACTATAGTTTCCTGAATGGGCAATTCAAAATAAAATATTTGCATAGAAAGATAGAGATATTTATAATTTAGGTGTAAGACTGGAAAAGTTTTATTTCCTACTGACCACTTTAGCCTATTGTAAATTGTTGTTATATGATCAAATTCATAAAGAAATATAACCTGCTATCTAATTTTTACATTCCTGAAATCTTGGTATCCTATCAGATGCATAGATTATGATTCTGATTAATACTTTAAAAGTAACAATATAAAGAAGATGTTGAAATATACAAGCTCCTGCAATGTAGAATGACTTCATTCATTCACCTTCTCAGGATTCTAACTCATCTTTGATCAATTTCTCCATAATTTCCTGAAACTTCTATATTTATTTAGTGTCCATTATAAGCTACTGGTCTGGAGCTAGTAGTAGAAAACTTGCCTAGCTTGTGTGAATCTCTGGCTCATTCAATCCCCCAAACTGCAAATACGCATTTTCTACTACCCATGCTGGACACTGTATGTGTATATACATTGTGATGGAACTTAATATTGTCTGAATGTCCCAAAGTTATGTTATAAAATGATTATGTCTCTCTTAACATTTTTAAGAATATACACTATGTCTTACATGTAAATAGCATTATTAAATTTTCCATATATAAACTGAGTAAATGTTTTTAAATTTATATCTTCAATTAAAACTTGTGTTATAGTGTTCTGCTCTGCATAGATGATCTATATTAATTATCTCTAGAATATTTAAATATGATCAACATTTCAGTGGCAATTTACTAGTCTTATTTTTAATTTCTTAGTTGAAAAGGTAAATGACAAAGTGTTGTAATTAAGCAAGTAATTAGAGATCTTGCTAAAATTTTCATACCTTTTTACCAACTGTAAGACAAAATCCAAAATCCATTCCCTACCCTTGTCTTTCCAGGCCCATCTTCTTCTCTAAGCTTGGTTTTTATTATTTTTTTCCAAGAAGATAGTCTAAGTAAATGTGCTAGTCCACTGTTACTATGACAAATACCTGAGCAAAACAACTTCAGTAGCAAGATTTATTTTGACTCAAATTTTCAGAAATTTCATTCCGTAGCTGACTGGTTTCAAAACAGAAAAATCAGAGCAGAAAGATATCACTGAGAAAAGTTGCTAATCTCGTGGTAACAAGAAACTGAGAGGGAATGAAAGAACCAGGGACAAAGTAGCTGGAAACTAGATACTGTCTCCCAGTTCATGTCTCCATAGTCCACTCCTTTCAACAAAGCCTCATCCCCTGTTCTCCTCACCTCACAATAGTGCCATCAAATTATGAGATGATAAATGGGTCCATCCACTCGATGAAGTTAGAGTCCATTTGAGCAATCATTTCCCCAAAGCCCACAGGCAACCAAGTCTTTAGCAAAATGAGACTTTGAGGGTAACTACTGGATCCCAACTAGAACCCCTGTGGGTCTTTCAGATCCTTCAGCAAGCAGCTCCACAGACTTTATATGTAGGCATTTCCTGTCCTAAGAATCCTTCTCCCTTTCCCATTTATCTATGACTAGTCAGTGCACACTCATACTTTAGGTCTGAAAGCCCACTGCCTCTCATCTTGGCCAGTTATACTGTGAACACCTCAGTGTTTCCTTAAACGTCTCCTTCAGAGCACTTACTTCATTCAGCTGCTAAGCATTTGTCTCCCCCAGAGGCATAAATTCTTTTTTTAAATTTTTTATTGGATTCTTTATTGGTATATTTTATATACAGCTCACAATAACACTTAACATTGGGAAATTTGTACTAGTATATGACAGAAGTTAATTCTCATTTTTACCTATAACACTACCCACCCACAACCCCACAACCCTTATATACATGCTATTTTTTTTCTTTCTAAATCATATTTATTCTTTCCCCTCATTATGTTCCCCCACCACATTCCCTTTGAATATTTCCTATTTTACAAAATCTATCCTACATTCTAGAACTCATTTATATCTACAGGTTCTCATACCAGAGAAAAGATATGGTATTTACAAACCTGGGATCTATTTATTTCACTTATTAGTGTGTCCTCAAGGTATATCCATTTGCACATAAATGAATGAAACTTGTCATTCTTTATGGCAGAGTAATGCTCCATTTTATTATAAAACCACATCTTCTTTATCCAGTCTAGATTTGATAGGCATTTGGGTTGTTTCCAAGATGTAGCTATCACAAACTGAGCTGCTATAAACATCAGTACACATATGTCACTGTGATAGGAATCTTGTAATTCTTTTGCGTATATCCCCAGCAGGGGAATAGCAGGGTCAAATGGACCTCTGATCCTAGTTTCCTGAGGA
>PVIC010008774.1:0-47345 GCA_004025085.1 Thryonomys swinderianus
TCTGCCTCTCTGCCTCTCTCTGGAATTCAGTAGATGCTGAAGTATGAAAGAGAATGTAAGGAGATGGTTTGAGTTTGCTTTCCCAAGGCAGTGAAGCTGCTTAATTAACTACATCTTTTGCCATTTTCGTCCACATGAGAAAAATTATGAGTGATTTATAAACATTTCAATGATTCCCAAGATAATAGTACTATCTCAAAAGGCTCCTCTGATATCATTTATTTAAATTTTATCCCTGTGACAAAGAAAACTAAAAAAATAAATACTTTTACTGTAAAGCAGTTCCTACAACTTATCCCCAAATGGGTGACTTTGAATCCCTGACCCTGCAACCACCTAGTCATGAGTTCCTGCCTCCGCGCGCCTGGGCATCGGCGTGAAATCCCAGGGTCCCGAGCACGGACACGGCTCCCGTGACAGCGCCAGACAGGACTTGAAGCTGGAGCGAGCCGGGCGTCTGCCAGGTCCTCCGTCCCTGGGCCTCCCCCTCGCAGCTGGTCCTCGCCGTGCCGTGAGGCCACCGTGCCTGACGCCCCTCCCCTCATCCCACGCGGGCGCTGCATGTTTTCTCAGCTGGGCTCTCCCAGGGGTTTCAGTTAGGTGATTCAGACCCTGCCTGGGCATAGGTACTGTTTAAAAATGGAAAGCTTACGTAAAAATCCAATTGGATTTTCACCGAAGAATGAGAGATTTTCCACACTGGCCTGTAGTACTGGGCTGGTGTCTGCATCGGCCGCCTCCGCCCAGCCCAGGCCAGCCCCGCGCTCTTCTTCGTGGCTGCTGTGTGGCACCGTGGTGGCTGGGGGTCCTGTCGCTCGGCTGAAGTGAAGCTAGAGCTGCACAGGGCCCTGCGGCTCCTCGCCGGGATGGGCGGCTCTGGAGGAGTCACAGGGCCCGAGTGGCCTCCACGCTGAGCCTCAGTTTCCCTGAGTCTGAGTCAGTGACCAGCTCTGGCGCGTCTCTGGCGTGTGCAGGAAACCAGGCTGCAAAGGGAGTGAATGCCGAGGGCTGCGCCAGCCCGGGCTGGTGGGTGAGGCTGCTCCACCTGAGGCCCGGCTCTTGTGGCCCTCACCAGGGCGCAGAGCTGCCACTGCAGGAAAGACTCACAGTCCCACGTGTCCTGGCCCTCCAAGTCCAGGAAGGAGTCGGGGCTGGGCAGCGACGGGGAGGCTCGCAGGGCGCCCCAGGAGCAGAGCCATCTGGAGAACCGCCAGGAACTTGTCCAGGAGCAGACTCTGCAGCAGGGCTGGGTGCCACCGGCAGAGTGACGGGGGCAGAGTCTGGGGCCAGGGAGATGGGCTGTCCCCGCGACACTGTCCCATCACATTGTTTGGGAAATGTTGGGACCGGCTTGTGGGAAGTATTTGGAAGGGGTCACGGATGCAGTTGGAGAGCAGGGCTGGGACGGCTTAGCTCAAGTTGCTCCGGCCGAGAGGCTCATCAGAGCTCAGAGGGCCAGAGCGCTGACAGAAATGGCTGTCGGTAGAGACTGGGCTCGGGAGGGTCTCTGGGAAGGACCGCCCGGCTGTGCTGCTCCAGCGTGTGCTACATCTTGGCAGAAAGTTTGTCTGCATTTTGCTTGGGTGCGGAGACTGCCTGAGACTAAGATTAAGGGTGGTGGACTAATTAACCTTGCAAAAGAGATTTCAGGGCAGTCTGATGCTGAGGCTGCGGCCCGGCTACTGTTCGGGGCTTTTAGCCAGATTTAGGTTGAGAATCAAGAGCAAAACCCCAGCGGAACGGACCGAAACATTGTGCTTTTGGCCGGGAGAAGCTCTGGTAAAGTTGCAGCCGCAAAGATGGGACAGAGGAGAAACTGGTCGTTGGAAAGAGCAGGTCTTTCAGAAAACCACAGAAGAGATGACCTGAGCACATCGCAGGCACCAGCAGGGCTCCAGCCTCTGCGGCCTCAGAGCTGCAAAAGGAAAAGATGCTGCTGTGAGAAGAGAGGTCCGGAGCACCATGCTCCAGAATGGTGGCGGCCCGGGAATATTATTCCCCAAGGTTGGGTTCGTAGCACCCCACCCTACAACCAAGAGCGGGGACTGGCTCCGCTCCGGCTAGTGGCAGACCCAGGCATCACCCACATGGCCCTAACGTTGAGGCGCACGCAAAATGCAAGGCTCATGGGGCGGGAAAGCTTCCACTCTGCTCTCAGAAGGCCTGGGAGCCAGGCAGGGCCCTGAGAGGGCCCCGTGTGAGGCCCCAAGTGTAGCGCTGAAGGCGCCGTGGAGACCCCAGAAGTCGGAGAGTCGAGGATGTGCATCCTCTGAAGAAAACTTCAAGGAGGGGGCAGAACCAACGCCAAAGAGAAGCCGTGGCAGCTGCCACCGTCAAAAGTGCCATAGAGGCAGAGCCGCCCGAGTCTCTCAGGGTTCACAACCTGCCGCAGATGGCTTGGGATGCCGAAATTCAACGTTTGTGCTGCTTCATCTGTACAGGGCCTTTCAGTTAGGAGTTTGCCTTGAATTTCAGAGGAAATGTGGCCTTTGACTTTTCAGCAATGCTGAAGCTTTTGGACTTTGGCAGCTCTTGGACATTGACTAAATGCCTTGTGCATAAAAGATATGCCCCAGTCTTTGAGGGGACAGGAGCAGAATATTAGGACTTGTGTTGTTTAGTTATTCCCCTGAAGTCTCAATAACTTTGGATGTCAGGTATTTTATCTCAGGAACAAGAGAAAAGTAAGACACGATGTAATTCAGAAATGGGCAAAAGATTTGAATAGGCTTTTCTCTAAAGATATGTAAGTATTTGATAAACACATTAAAGAGGGTCAGCATCGTTAATCACAAATGACACATAACTTCGCATCTCTTAGAACGTCTATAATTAAAAAGCCAAACGATAACAAGTGTTGGGGAGGATGTGGAAAAACTGGAACCTTCATAAATTATTGTTGAAAATAGTACAGCTGTTTGGAAAACTGTCTGACATTTTTGAGTCTCACCCTTAGAACTAAAATACATGTCACACAGATCATTGTGTGTAAATGTCTAGAAGGGGGGCCGGAGGGTTAGCTCAGTGGTTCCGGCGCCTGCCTCACAAGCACAAGGTCCTGCGTTCGATCCCGGTGACCACATACAATGCTGGGCGTGGGGACTCACGCCCACCAGCCATCAATACAACATACCACAGTGCCGGGCCTGGTGGCTCACGCCTGTCATCCCAGCACTCGGGAGGCAGAGGCAGGAGGATTGCCGAGTTCAAGGCTTGCCTGGGCGAAAAATTAGGAAAGGAAATTCCAAGAGGATGTATCTGTGTTTTAAAACTGATCAATAGGAACAATAATTCTTGCAGTCATAAGCTGAGGTTGAATCAAAATGTTCTCAATAATAACCCACAACGCCAGAGGGAATTAAAGTTGTTAACTCTAGACATTAATCCAAATACTTTATATATATATTGATATGTTACCACTAACCAAAATAAGAAGTGAGAATATAAAATATCAGATTATAGTGGAGAAAATGAAGAAAACAAAGTAACCTGGCAGAAAGCAGGAGGAAACAAAAAGAAAAGCATGGTGAACAAAAACTTCAAAACACATAGTAGAAAAAACCCAGATATATCAGTAATCTCAATATGAATTGTTAAATTTCCATGGTATAGCAATTCTTAGGTTGATAATAAGAAGAAATTTGGATTTGTGGTACTTACAAATTCACCATCTGAAGCATAATGACACAAGTATTGAAAGAGAAGGGTGTGAAATGATACACCTGGGTATAAACTGTCAACTTTAAAAGATAACTAGTATGGATCCTAAATATAACAGTGGACTGTAAGGCAAAAAGCATCATGAGGACTAAGAAGGGATCGGTGAGTGTGTTTCACGTGTGCACCACACTCACCCCAAAGAATCGCCGCATCCCACGGGGGGACCGCTCCTCGCCTGACGGAGATGTCAGTGTCTCGTTCTGCGTCCGTGGAGAATTAACACTCTTTGCAGGCTCATCAGGTCCTCAGTGAGTCTTGATACCGAAGAACTTGTTTCCTGTAGACTCGCTTCTCTGATAAAAATATGAATAAAAATAAAATTGAATAACAAAAACCAAAGTTTAAATTTAAGCACTATAAAATGTGTAATAGCGCAATAAAATGCTCTAATTCAAAACTGTAATTCAGACCAGTGTACAACAGACATTGTAACTCTCGGAACCAAAGTGGTGCGTGTAACACTAACCCTCCTGTGAAAATCGCAGGGCCGAGCGCGGAGGGAGGGACCAGACCCAGGACTCCTCCGAGGGGGCCACTGCACTCTCTCGCCTTCGGCCGCCTGTGCCCGCCAGCCTCCCTCTGCACCAGGGGCAGGGGCGCCAGGGCCCTGTCTGTGCGGGCACTGTCCCGCGGGGCCACAGCTTCGGTCCCAGGGTGGCGCGGAGGGAGGACAGAGGCCATGGCAGGCCGGGCGTGGTCAGACTTCACCAGAGCCCGGTGTGCGTCCCCGCCACACTGTGAGCGCCCTGCTTGGAGAACCTGGGGAGTTCGCCCAGCTCGGAGGGCGGGACAGGGGCAGGGCCTGCTGCTGCGTCAGGGCAGACCTGGGCCTCCGCGGCCATCTCCGTCTGAGAATACATGTTCTCAGCGCGCTAGGAAAGTCTTAACACTTACAGACCAGGAATAGAAGCAGAGCTTGCAAAGGAGTAGGAGGAAAGTTAAGGAAGACAGAAGCCATGGGGTCACAGGGAAGGGGAGCACACTTCAAGGGCATGACGGCGTGCTCGTGACAAGCACGTGGCTTAGCAGCACGGAGGTGAGCGGGTCTAGTCTCCGGGGAGAAAAAGGAGCAAGCCAGGCTGGAGCCAGCTCCAGCGAGGGGAGGACGTGGGCGGGCCAGGGCTTCACGTTTTAACTGTGCAAGTTTAGGGCTGCTGAAGGTGGCACTTAGCTGGGAATGTGGAATTGAGGAATTTTATCTTCCCTGCTCCTGCTCCTTCCTTCCTTCTTCCTTCCTTCCATCTTTCCCTCCTTCCTTCCTTTTAAATAGGAAGTGGACTAGTACCCTCAGGCTCTCTTACAAAGTACCACAGAGAAGTGACTGAAAATGAGCGTGTCGTCTGGCGTGCAAGGCTTCGGGGAGGTGCTGGGGGAGCCGGCCCCTTCCTCACTCGGAGAGCTGCTGCGCGCCACTGCCTGCTTCTCAGCGGCTGCTGACGAACTGTGGCGTCCCTCCCCTGTGGCCGAGGGACTCCAGTTTCTGTCCCCGTCTCACCACGCCTTCCTCTGTGTGTCTCTCGAAGGACACACGTCATTGGGCCCGCAGACCCTGGACAGCTCAGCATGGCTTCATTTCAGCGTCGCTCTGGATTTACAGCTCCGGAGTCCTGGTTTCCAAATAAGACCCCACTGAGGGGCCCAAGCGCAGGCCACGGCCGCCCTCCGGAGGCCTAGAGCGCACCGCATGCTGGACTAAGCCTGTGTGAGACTAGTGAGGGGCCCGGAGCAAAAGAGAGACCTTTTGTGGGGTGTGCTGTGCGCCTCTGTGCGGAGGACGGGCCGCCGGGCTCGGCTCCCACCCCCAGGGCCTCCGGCTCCCCGGGGCCAGGAAGCGCTCCGAGCCCGGGGGTCCACCTGAGGGTTCAGCTCCAAGAGCCGCCTGCAGGGTGGCAGGGTGGCAGGGCAGCAGGCTGAGTGGCCTCGGGCTTATCACAAGTCGTCTCCTGCCCCCCCAAGGGCATCGTTGAGCGGGGGGTCTTTGTGTTCAAGGGTGAGGAGCTTCATGGCAGCGTCACCCGGCCTCTGAGACGCAAGTGACAGGCCCCCGCGCCTTCCCCGGAGACGCGAGAGCCCCTGTCGCCCGTGGCCGGGGTGGCGGGCCCGGGACGCCGCCCCGGCCTGACCGCTCTTCTCCCCGCCCCGCCCAGCGAGATGAAGCAGAAG
Organism: Thryonomys swinderianus; assembly: GCA_004025085.1. Classification (NCBI taxonomy): domain Eukaryota; kingdom Metazoa; phylum Chordata; class Mammalia; order Rodentia; family Thryonomyidae; genus Thryonomys; species Thryonomys swinderianus. The sequence goes on from PVIC010008774.1 coordinate 5,884, forward strand.
CTGGCGGAGGAGGACAGCAGGTGCGGCGTGCTGGCGCGGCACCGGACGTTCGTGGAGCGCTGCTGCATGCGCTGCTGCGCGCCCTTCACCTTCCTGCTCAACAGCCGGCGCCGCTGCAGCGACTGCGAGTTCAACGTGTGCAAGGGCTGCTGCTCGTTCCTGAAGCCGGAGAAGGCCTGGGTCTGCCGCGTCTGCCAGCAAGCCCGGTGAGTGGGGCGGCTCCCTGCCCGCGGGGCACCGGGGCGCGGTCGCTGTCCTGCCCTCCCCGCCCCCTCCCACGCTGCTCTCGGGCAGCGAGCAGCCTGCGGAGGCTCGGCCGGGGGGTCGGGCTGCTGGTGGGGACGGGCCGGCGCGCCGTGGCGCCTGTGGGGACAAGGGACTCCGAGCTGCGACAGCTCTCGGGGCCAGAAAGTCGGACGCAGCGGGCCGGGGTCGGGCGGGAGCCGAGGCCGTCCCCAGGGGCGCGGGGCTGCCTGCGAGGTGAGAGCCGGGCGTCCGGAGGGCGCAGGGCCGCTGGCACTCCTGGCGTCAGTCCCGGGAGCCGCAGCACAGGGAGCGGGCCAGACGGACGCGCGGCTCCCGGGAACTGGTCGTGAGCCCGTCTGCGCCCAGCTCCCCGCCTTCGCTCCAGCCACTCAGCTGTCATGTGGGGAGAAGGCAGGCTTGCCCCGGCTCCGCAGGGGTCAGAGGGTGATGGCCTGAGGGCATCTAGAGCCCGAGGGAAGCAGAGGCCGCAGGGGGCTGTGGTTGGGCCAGAAGAAAATGCAGTCGGTTAATAACAAGACCCTGGTTAATGCCGAGTCAGAGAAGGAAGAGACCGTGGTGAGCTCAGTGTAGACTCCTGTGTGAAGACCGTGGCTGGGAGACGAGTCTAGGCCCGGAGGCCAGTGCGGCGGGACCTGCAGGCTGCTGAGGACGAGCCTCGCTCCCAGGGCTCCCTGGAGGAAGGGCCGGAAACCGCGGGCTCGAGGGGCTCAGGAGTGGGCGGCCGGACCTCGTGCTTCTGCGCCCGGCTGGCTGGCAGGTCCACACAGCCCCGGGCTCGGGCACCTGGCAGCACCCTTGCTCTGCTGTGCTCTGTGCCAGCCAAGGAGACCCCGCCGACTGTGACCCTCCCTGCTTCCGCCCCGTGCGGCTCAGAACGTGGCTGAACAGAGGGACAGTGTTCAGCAGCAGCAAGTGCAGAGGCCGGTGCAGGGGACGGGGTCCTCAGAGCACGGAAGTGGGCCACGGGGTCCCGTAACCAGGGGCAAGGGAGAGGCGGAAGCCTGGCCGCTCTGGGCAGAATCAGCACGGTCCTCGGGGCAGGAAAGCCTTGAAATCACAAGCCCGCGTTATGAAAATATCTGTTCCTGCTGTGCTTTGGCATTTGAGGGCAGACAGGAGCATCCGTACCTTCACAGCGTGTTTCAAGTATTTCTTGTAGTTCTCTTCTCCACGGAGAGGAAAATCTCTCAGGTTACTACCCCGTGAGCCCCAGACAGCCTGTGGCCGCAGCCTGGGACCCTGTCCTCCCTGGCTGGCGGGAGCTGTCGTGGGGGCAGGTGAGTGGCCGCGAGCTCGGGCACTGCCATGGCCTCGGGGCCCGCGCACACGCCCTGCAGAGCCTTTCCGCAGAAGCCGGGACTGCCGAGCGCAGCCTCTGCCTCCCGTTCGTGCCGGACGGTCTCAGGGATCAGCAGATACTGGAAAACAAGCTGTGAGCCTGGCGGCAGGCGTCTGCCGAGCTGCACTTTAAACGGTCACTTCCGCTTTCGACCTGAGGAGACGCAGGCCGAGCTCACCCCGCTGGCTAACCCCGCTGGCTCCCCTCTCACCCTCCGGCAGCTCCCGGTCTCGCAGGGACGCCAGGATGGAGGGGCCGTTCCCACACTGTGCCTGCAGGGGGCGCCGCCAGCAAAGCTCACAGCCTCCCTGTTCAGGGGAGCGGCCGCCCGCCCGAGCGCAGCCTGAGCCCCAGAGGGAGGCCGGGAGGGGCAGACCGCGCTAACGTGGGATCACCGCAGCCGACGCCGAAAGGGATGGAGAAGCTGGTTCACCGCTGTTCACCGGCTTCAGGTCAGGCTCGGAACTTGGCCCGGAGGACATCTGCGAGGGTCACGGGATGCTTTTGACCCATGGAGCTTCTCTGAGACTCAGAGACCTGGGGTCAGTCTCAGGTGGGAAACTCGAGGGCTCGCGGGCTTTTGCGACACTGGCTCATATTCAGGGTTTTGGAATTTTGTTTTACTTGTACAGAAACGAGCCGAGTAGCCCGTGTCATGAACCCTCATGTAGAGTATTTAAGGAATGGTTGTACTCGAATCAAGGGTAGAAAATTTTAAAGAGGTAACTTTAAAAAGCTACCCAGTCTTTCGGAAGAGTTCTCTTACTCTGAATACCAGTTTTTCCCAGACACTGCGGACGTGTGCTGCTGTCCACGGTGAGCAGCGGCCATCTGCCCTCCCGGCCCGTGAGCTCTGGCCCTGCTTTAGAGGAACTCGCTGCAGACCTCGGCCCCGGGGCTTCCTTTCAGCGTGTGTATCCGGAGATACTGTGTGTTGGTTCTACACCACCGTGATTTGCCTGTGTGTGGAGACGGTGAAATGGTTGGCGGCAGGTCCCACCGGCCCAGGCTGAGCCCGCTGCCCTCTCTGTGCCTCCGTGCACTTTCCTTCCTTGTGTGAAGGCGCCTGCTTCGGCCGCCCTGGCTGCATTCCGGGCGTTTATGCGGCGGTCCTGCGTGCCTGTGTGTTTTGAGATACTCTGAGCCATGACTCGCCGTAACAATAAAAATTCGAGCCACAAGAAGTTGGGGGCTCGGAGCTGGGGTGGTAATATGCGGCGTCAGGGGTCACCAGGGCTGGGACCCAGGCCTGGGCTGTCTGCCAGGCTCTCCGAGGCAGCACGTGGGTCAGGAGTCGCGGTGCGTCCCGCCCTTCCTTTCCTCTCGGGGAAGAGGACCACCAGGTGCCCTGTCTGACCATTTAGTGCCGTAGAAGCATTTTAAGAATTTTTTAAAACTCCTTCAGAGGCGGTAGCTGCAGTTGTGATCACAGGGTCAGCTGTCCCTCTGTCTCCATGTTTTACATTCAAGTGTGCTTCTGTCGTCGAATTAAAAATTTTAACTTTGGAAGAGTAATGGATGAATTTATGATAGAAAGGATGATGGATGATGTATTTTGGAAGCTATTTAGCAAATGGAAAAGTACCAAGTCATTCCTCTGTCATTTTTATTATATACAAATATATCTTCTTGACAATTTATTGTCTAGATTCATTTACACATTATAAACAAGGACAGATGCTGGTTGCATGTTAAGAAAGTGCAGCCGAGCCCAGCCCAAGCACATTAGCTATTCTCACTTCGAAGTGGGTCAGTTCAGGGATTACAGCTCCGCTTTCCCTGGAGACGGATCGGCTTCTGGTTTGTGCAGAACCTTCCACAGCGTGTACTGAGAGCCAGCAGCATATCCGGGCTCTTGAACTCAGTAACTCTATTATCGAAAACCTACAACTAACAACGGAACAGAACATTTTATATGCTACATAAAAATGAATTCCACGGAAGCATTTATGGTATTAAAAAGTATAAATGGGCTGGAGATTTAGGTCAGGGGTTCCGGTGCCTGCCTCGCAAGCGCAAGGTCCTGAGTTGGATCCCCAGTAACCACATACAATGCTGGGCGTGGAGACTCACGCCCACCAGCCATCAATACCACATACCACAGTGCCGGGCATGGTGTCTCATGCCTGTCATCCCAGCACTCGGGAGGCAGAGGCAGGAGGATGCTGAGTTCCAGGCTTGCCTGGGCTACATAAGTGAGCTCAGAGCCAGCCTGAACTACAAAGCGAGACCCTGTCTCAAAAAAAGAAAAAAAAAAAAAAAGAGTATAAATGCCCAGTAGTAGATTGTGGAAGTGAATTAGGACGCATTCAGCCTGACAGAACATGGCAAGGTCTCTGAGTGACGTGTGTGGTTTGGAGCATACAGGGGAAGTGGGATCCTACAGGATCGTGTGCACATATAATATAATTACTGAAATAAAGAAAACGGGAAAAAAACCACAGGAAACATGTGGCCAGCCCTGTCGGGAGCAGCTGTTCCAGGCGTGTCAGTCTGCCCACCAGCCACTCTGCACCTTTTGGGCGTGTGATTCCACAGTCCCAGGCGCTGGGACAGGGCCGGCGGCGGGCAGAGGGCGCGGAGTGAGTGGACCCTGCGCTGCGCCCCGTGCCTGGCTCAGGCAGGGCTGCGAGGGGACACTGAGGAGCTTCCTGGCCTGTGGAAGGGGGCCCGGCGGGGACCCCGAGCCTGCGGATGGCATGTGGTACAGACCTCTGGAGGCGGCGTCCTCCCGGGAGGACACAGGTGCCGGCCGCGGGAGAGGCTGCCCCGGAGTCGCGGCCGTGGTACTCTGCAGCTGGGCCACAAGCAGGGCCTGGAGGAGCGCGCTCGCCACTTCCTGCCAGCTCCCAGGACCCTGGGGGGGAGGGGAGGGGAGGGAAGAGGAGGAGGGGGAGGGGAGGGGAGGGGGAGGAGCCACGTCGAGGTGGAGCCTTTACCCAGGCCGGGCCGGCCGAGATGGGCGTCTCTACCCCCAGACTGGGGCCCCGGACAGACGCGGTTTGCAGTGTGCTTGAGTAGGTGCCGACCACGACTCCGGGACCAGCCTCCTCCCGTGGCCGGCGCCCGTGTCCTCCCAGAGGAACCTGCCAGTCGGACGCTCCTCCGTGTGTTTTAGAGGGAAAAATGACTGCGATGTAAAGTTGAATCTTTAGGCTAAATTCTGACGTGAAAGAGGTAGTAAATGGAAGAGACTGTGCCCAGGCAGTATTCCTCGCCTGGCCCTCAGGTGATGACGCCTTTCCGTTGAAAAGCGAAGTCGGCAGGTACTTCAGGCTTGGAGACAGCGAGGTTCCTCCGGCGCGGCCCGGAGAAAGACAAGCACTGCGCAGAGCCCTGGGCAGCGGCCCGCGGCTGCAGCGGGGAGCTAGGGCTGCTGTTTTCATGGTGAGGTCACTAAGTAGAAACTTCCTGTACTTCATAAAATATTCAATACAGCATGATGGCCTTTGCACACAAAGTTATTTTCTCAATTTATATTAGCCCTTTTTTAGTACTATAAGATAAATTAATTTTTTTTTTTTTTTTTTTGCTTTTGAGACAGGGTCTTGCTTTGTAGTTCAGGCTGGCCCTGAGCTCACTATGGTGCCCAGGCAAGCCGCTGCAAACTCAGCAATCCTCCCGTCTCTGCCTCCCGAGTGCTGGGATGACAGGCGTGAGCCACCACGTCCGGCACTGTGGTATGCGGTGTTGATTGTCAGTGGGTGTGAGTCTCCACGCCCAGCATTCTATGTGGTTACCGGGGATCGAACTCAGGACCTTGCGCTTGCGAGGCAGGCGCCGGAACCACTGAGCTAACCCTCCAGCCCAAGATAAATTAATTTTTATAAAATTAATCTTAGTGGTTTCATCGCAGTGTTGACCCAGGGCAGTTAGAGACCTCACCGTGGGACTGTAGACGGTGAGGTGGGGAACGCCGGCGGAAAGGCTTCAGAGGTCACCAGTGCATGTCGGGACGTCAGGCCTCAGCCCCCCTTTAATCACCTTAAGTGTTTGACTTTTAGTACCCTAGGCACTAGACAGCGTGCCTGTCTTCGATAAAGATACCCAGCGAAAGTCACGTTTTGTTGCGGTGTGCATTTCATGTTTCTGCTCAAGAAAACTCTTCTTGAGGCAAGGTCTTCCCGGGCTCGCTTTGTGCTCCCTGTGTTGCCCAAGTGGCCCTTGGACTGCTTTGACCCTCCTGCCTCTGCCCGCTGAGCGCTGGTATCACAGGTGTGCACCACTACGCACAGCCCAAGGAAAATGTTTAATCATCAGCCTAAGTGGATGTTACATCGCCAACATCTTTACTTTGGCAGCTTAAGTATGATGTTTAATAGGCAGCCCTTTACACTTCCTGTGTCGCAGTAAAGATGCGTAAGAGAGTCAAGAAAGCTGCGGCAAGACCACGGGTCCTTCACCCGTACTCTGAACGGGACAGCCCCGTTCTGGGGAGACCTGCGGGTCTCCAGTGACACGCCCTTTCCTCCCCAAGGTGGTGCCCCTCTTGCACGTGGCGCCTTCATTCACCCACTTCCCTTGCTTTGGCGTGAATTATCGGACCTTCAACGGTGCAGAGCATGTGGTTCGTTCGGTCTTGTGCACATCGTTGGCGTGATGCTGTTGCATCGTGTGCAGTCGGGCTGTGTTGGTGCGTGTGTGCGTGTACGTGTTGTCTGGAAATTGCGTCACCCTCTCCCGAGGGCCCCGTGTCCAGGGAACCTTTTGGAAATGGCCGCTGCTGAGGGCAGCACTGCAGCTCGGCCGTCCAGCGGCCCTTCCCCCTCCAGACGCAGCAGGTAGCAGGTGAGTGCCCCCCGCAGGTGCCAGGCCTTTACCAGCAGGGACACCACACAGTCCCGCCCTGCAGCCTCAGACTGGCAGGAATCATGGGTAACCCTGCAGCCCCTGTGGTGTCAAGAGGGGAGAGCAACTCTTCTTCCTCGGGAAGAAAGGCCTTCCCGCTTCTCCTGCAGTGCGCGAGTGCTCTGCTCCCTGCGAAGCAGAGGCGAGGCCGTTTCTCCAGTGCCCACTGAACTCAGTCCTAGAGTGGCATCCGGGCACCTCAGATCGGCGCTGTGTCGTGGGCTCCGCCAGGAGCGCGTCCACGCTGGTGAGGACCCGGCCAGCCAGTCACAAGCGCAGTCCGGTGTCTGGCGTGCGTTCTGGGTGCGGGGCCCCTCCCAGCTGCGGGGGGGCCCCGGAGCCGCCCTTCCCCCTGTGTCGTCAGGGCAGCGGCTTGAGCATCTGTGCCTTGAGGGCTGCCGTCTCCGCTGAGTCCCGCCCGTTCTCCGGCAGACCTGCCGGGCGGTGGTCGTGGGTCTCCGTGGCTGCTGTCCTGACTCCCCCGAGGAAGCGGCACTCGCTCAGCTCTTCGCCGTCCGGCTGGTGTGCAGCGGGTCCGGCCGCATCCCGCCGCTGCGCAGAGCCCGCGTCACCTGCACCTCTCATGGGACGTTTTCGCACTGTTGTCACACCTGAGTCTGGAGGGACTGTTCTAAGCACTTTGTTCATCTTCCAACCTGTTTATCACCTGGTGCAGTGCTTAATGTTTAGACAAATAGGACAGAATGCAACCAATCAGCTGCTGTCTCTCATCTCAAAATTTAAAAGAAAAAGAATCGCACTCTCTCAGAAGACACCTGGCGACTTTGCTCGGCCAGTGCTTTGAGGCCCATCAAATCTGCCCACATGGCGGCTCTAACTGTGGAGCCCGAGGGTGTGGACTGCCCAATCGAGCCCTCCTGTGAAGTGCTGGACAGTGCCCAGGTGATGTCAAGGGCTACCCAGATCTCGCAGGTAGAGGGCAACCTCGGCTTGCCCCAGGCCCCGCTGCATGTGGTCCTCTCTGCAGATGGTCTGGGCCCTTCCTGCCCTAACTCTCACACTCCGGCCTGCCAGGCCCCGGGAGCCTCCCCGGCCGCAGTCCCAGCACAGCCTTGCAGGGAGTGCTGTGTGTCAGTCCGTCGCTAAAAAGAACGCATCACAGTTACAAATTCGGCCATGTTGTGGAAAAAGAAATTAGCATGTTGCTCAGAGAACAAACACACTGAAGTGACAGTATTCACAGCATGATGTTAAGTAGGGCTTTTTTAGGGAAATCAGTATGTTATGGCTCTAGATGTGGCCCCAAAAGCCTCATGTGCCCTCAGTGGGGCTTTGGTAGTGCCCAGATCGTGGGCATGTGGTACTGATCTGTCCACTGACCGGCCTAGCATCGTTCTGCTGGATTTACTGAAGAGGGAACTGGGTGTGGGTGGCACCAACTAGTAGGCTTGTAGCCCGGATAGGATAAAAGAGAAAGGAAGAAGGATTGCTGCTTTGCCGTGACCTGTCTCTCCTCCGAGATTCCCCTGCTGTGCCCTGCCTTGAACCAGCCAATGACGGACCGAAACTTCTGTAAACTGAGCTGGAATAAACCTTTCCTCCCTCACTTGTGGGCGTTGGATATTTTGTCTCAGCAACAAGAAAGCACTAGGAGGTGATGCGATCGCTTTGGATGCTCTCCTGGCTCTCTGATTGATGGCGCTTCCGCTCTAATTTACAGTCAGAGCACGACTGTGGTTTCTGGGAGGAGCACAGCGGAGGCCGGGGCGCGGCCGAGGGAGGTCCAGCCTGCTCCGGGTGCGCTGTCATGAGTCAGCTCACGCCCACAGGTCACTGGTTGGTGTTTTCCTCGGGAGAAGCGGAGCTGTGCTGGCCTGTCTGGTGCACCTGTGACCGGCTTAAAGCTCTGAGGACCAGGCACCCCGATTCCTGCGCTTCTGCCCACATCCCTAGCGCCTGAGGACCTGCGTGTGTGGCCTGCAGAGTCGGCGCCACCAGGAGTCTCGGCCTGGGACGGGTAGACACCCCGACTTCAGGTGACCATAAACTTCACCCGTCTGCCTGAAGCCCGGTCTGGCCCATCCTCCGTCCCTGGACTGCTGAGCTGTGCAGCCAGCGCGGCTCACTGTCCAGGTCTGTGCCATCCTGTCACCACCAGCTCCTCGCGGCTCAGCGCCCGCTACCACCTGGAACCCTGGCACCTGGCACCACAAGAGCCCCAATATGCCTGAACTGGACAGCACCCTGTGACCCTGGGAGAAATTCTGAGTGTGGTGGAGGGTGGCACCCTTACCTACTGAGGCGGCAGAATGCCAGCTGGTGTGCGGGGCCCAGCGCTGCAGCCGGAGCCCGGCGCGGCCAGCCCGGGGAGTAAGAGGCGCGCTCAGGAGTCCTGGCGGCCAAGTGCCGGCTTTACCCTGCCCTCGGTACCAGCCCAGCTCTCTCCGCGAAGGCGCCGGTGCTCAGCGCTGCGGAAGCCGGCTTGCGTGCCCCGCTGCAGAGCGTTCTTGAAGTCAGGCCGGGCTTCCACTCAGCGTCCTCTCGCTGGCTGTGCTCAGCATTTCTGTCGGTCACAGGCTCACACTTCTCGCTGGCGAGGGCGGCGCACAGGCTACAGGCCCCTCCGGCTGGACGGCGCACAGATTCCCACTCGTGAGAGAGGAGCCGGCCTAACAGCCCTCATTAGCACGGGTCTCCGGAGGCTGCGGGCCAGCAGCTCTGCAGCCCGCGCCGAAGTTTACAAAGTTAAGCAGCCAAGGTGGTGTTTACGTCAGAGCCTTCCGAAGGCGACCTTGAGCTGTACGTAACTGGGAGGTTCACGCACTCGGTTTTTCCCTCACTCCCCCCACGGAGTCTTTTCACCGCGCGATGAGCATAGTCTCTGTCCGCCGCCAGGCCTGGAGACGCTCTGAACCCCACGTTCTCACAGACAACGCTCCGCCGTGTTTCCGCTTAGCCCTTCTCCGCCCCCTCTGACCTGGACTCACCCGCGGTCTGCTGCTCAGCGGCCCGACGCTTCTGCCCCGCACTGTCCTCCCCGGGTGCGCGTCCACTGTGTGCCGGGCCGTCGTCGGGGCTCTGTGGCGGCGCTCCCGATGTCCGGGCCGCGAGGCTGACGCGTTGAGGCGAGCAGGGTCCCCCCTCCCGCTGCAGGTCAGGCCGCTGAGCCGCCGCTCACACGGGGGCGGGGCGGGCGGGCGGGGTCAGGAGGAGCGGCCGTGCGGTGCGCGCAGAGGGGCGTCAGCGGTCACACTGGCCACGCTGCGTCCAGCCGTGCTTTTCTGTTTGTAGTTGCATCTGGCACCTACGCTGCCTTGTTCCGTTTGCTGTCCATTTTGTATGGATAGGACAGGTTTGCGCCTTCCTGTCCCTTCTGCTTCCTGAACGTTTCGGCTAGAAACACACCGCTGATTCTCACGGCACATCCGCACTTCTCTGGGGGAGAAGTGCCGCGGGGAGGGTTCTGGGATTCGCGCACAGGAAGGCCCGCCGGAGAGGGGCTGCTGCGCTCTCTGTCGCAGGGGACGTCAGCCGCCCAGGGGCCACCACCGGGCCGCGTCCCGGGATGGAGCCGAACCTGTGCCCTCCCGTGCAGTGTGCACGACCCGAGCGGCGTGACGCCCGGGGTAGGGCTCGCCCCACCTGGCCAGCGCGGCCCCGCCCCGGACCCTCCGTCAGTGCCCTCTGGCGGTCGCTGCCACGAGATCCTCGTTGCCCGAGGGCCACACCCTCGGGGACTCGGTGCAGGCGAGATGGGGCTGCGGCCCAGGCCATGCAGAGCCCGCTGGCCAGAGGTCGAAGGGAGGCGTCTGCGGTGGGGCCGGAGGCCAGCACGGGTGGGGCTCGCAGGAAACCGTGCCGACTCGGCAGCCTCCGGAACCTGGGGCATTCGGGCTTTCGAGAGTCACGATGGGAAGTGCGGGGTCGCAGTGCCCTGAGTGGCCACATCCAGGTCCCTTCTGCGGGGCGCCGAGCCCGGGGAGCGAGCGGGGCCCCGGATCGGGACCAAAGCAGTGCCGTGATGCCCCGAGGCGCTCGGCACTTACAGAGAGGCCTCGGGGTGAGGCCCCCGGGAGGGGAAGAGGCTCGAGGGCGGCTGCTTGGCCCCGTGACGCGGAGCGCGGCTCCCGACCTGCTCTGGAGACACCAGTGCCCCCGCCGTCGTCCAGGCTCAGTGACTTGTGGACTCACCACCACGGTGTGTTCTGCCAGGCTGGCTGAAACGAGGCCTGCTAGGTGGCTTTGAACTCACTGTGGCCCGGGCTGCCTCACACTCGCTGCGATCCTCCCGCCTCAGCCTCCTAAGGGCTGGGATACAGTTGCGCACCACCACAGAGGGCGCCTCCGAGACCGCTGGGAGGTGACACGCCGTGTGGCTGAAGCTCTGCTGCGAGCTGCTCTCCGAGCCCACGCCCTCCTCCTGAAGCTGGATGCGATGCCCTGTACATGTTGCTTAATTTTACAGCTCAGTTCAGGCTAAGATACGCGTGGTGTTGCTGTGTGGTTTTCCGCTTTACACCCACAGCGTCGTGCTAGAGATGGGGAGGTGCAGACCCCGGTCCAAGATGAGCAGCGCGGAGCGGGCGGACCTGGCTCCTTCAGCCCTCACTGCCGACTGCCTCTTATTAAGTAAATAAGCACAGTTTGCTTCGACCCCGTGCCCGACAGGCTCCCCGATGACAGGCCTGGCCCGGGCGGCCGCACCACCACGCCGGCCCCGGCTGGTCTAGATCCGCCTCGCACACTGCCCAGAGGCCCGAACCCCGCCAGGCCGCTCCCAGCCTGGCCCCACAGGAGAGTGTCTGGTCAGCCCTGGCTCCTCCTGTTCCCAAGCGCCAGTGAGCCCCAGACGCCCCTTGGGCCACAGCCCGCTCTCTGGCCCCACTTCTTCAGCCGTGGCCCCATCCACACAGCCTGCCCGAGGGCCGCAGCCTCCGTGGGGGTGGCGATTGCTTTCCCTGGCTCTGGGAGGAGCCCTCTTCGTGGGTCGCCCCCTCGAGACCCAGGGGCTCCATGGCACTGCTGTTACCCCTGTGTGCGGGCGAGGACATGCGGGGAGCACAAGCAGTGCCTGAGCCGAGCCACGATCACGCGGCGCTGACGGCGACGTGTTTCAGGTGGGCAGGGCTTGTGGGCAGCGGCTCGCTCCTGTTGTGCCACGCAGCCCACGGCCGCATTTCCATCAGCATCTCCAGGGCGTTGCTGTGGCTGGGCCGGCCACCGGGACAGCTCAGCCCGGAAGCCTGGCCCTGCCTTTGTCCCCGGGGCCCAGGACGGCGCGGCCTCTGCTCCCAGGGTCCCTGGGGTCCCCTGGCCCGAGGATGGGCCTGCAGTGCCGCTGGGCATCTGCCGCAGTGTCTGAGGCTGGGTCCCTGCAGCCTGGCGTCCGCTCCAGGCCCCGTGGGCAGAGGTGCCACCCCGTGCCACTGTCCTTGTTGTGTGCTCCTTTCTATCATAGATCCCGTTTTTTATTTCTAATTGTATATTCTGGAACTTTTATATTGTATCTTTTTTTTTTTTTTTTGCAGTACTGGGGATCGAACTCGGGCCCTTGTGCTTCCAAAGTAGGCACAGTACCGCTTAGCTAAATCCCTGACATCTTTTTTTTTTTTTTTTTTTTTTGAGATAGGGTCTCACTTTGTAGTTCAGGCTGGCTCTGAGCTCACTATGTAGCCCAGGCAAGCCGCCGCGAACTCAGCAATCCTCCTGTCTCTGCCTCCCGAGTGCTGGGATGACAGGCATGAGCCGCCACGTCCAGCATTGTGGTATGCGGCGTGGACTGTTGGTGGGCGTGTCTCCACGCCCAGCATTATATGTGGTTACCGGGGATCGAACTCAGGTCCTTGCCCTTGAGAGGCAGGCGCCGGAACCACTGAGCTAACCCTCCGGCCCCTGACATCTTTTATATTGTATCTTGATTTTAAATTTTAGATCTTCTATGAAAAACTTAACAAATTTATTTTCTGTCGTTTCTTGATCTGCAGTCAAATGCTCCACCACTGAGCTATGCCCCTCCTGGTCATTTCTTGTTCTCTAATATGTTGTATTTCACATCACCCTAGACCTCTGCATGGTGCAGTATTTTTTCAGATCCCTATTTGCTGTTAATTAGAAGTTAAATTATGTTCAGCATAATGAATTATACTTAGTTGTCTTTTGTTAGTTTCTAGTTCCTTTCCTTCTTATACCGTTGATTATTTCAACTATCTGGAGATTCTTTTCTGTGTTTTTTAGACAGACCATTTCCTTGGTTGATAAAGGTGGCCGGCACGGGTCCTCTCTGATATTGGGCAGTGTTTCAGTAACCTGCCCTTTGGAGCAGACTGGGGAGAGGGGCCCAGCAGGTGCCTCCAGGTGGGTGAGCTGGGTGGGTCCTCAGAGGTGCACAGGACCTGTGGGCAGGCTCACGCCGTCCCCAGCACCAGCCAAGGACTCGATGCCTCCGTCACCCGCAGTCCGGCCTTCCCCGGTAGATTGCTCCCGCCGTGGACCAGGCAGCCGTGGACCAGTGGCCCAGTGGCTTGAGGACAGCAGTGGAAGGGCAGAGAGGCACACTGTGGTCTGCACAGCTGCAGACACCTTCCACGACTCGCAGTTGCCCGCCCACCTCGGAACCAGCCAGCTCAGAGTGCCACCCCGCGTCAGAAAGACCTTCTCTCTGCTTCTGCTGCCACCCAGCGTTCCCCAGAAGTCCCCCACCTCTCTGTCAAAAGCGCTGACTCTTCCCTGAGGAGGCCTCTGCCCTTCGTGCCAGCTCGCTTCCCAGGCAGGGGCAGCATCACAGGAGCTTTTTCCACTGAGGAGCTGGATGACCAGATACACTTTGCTTCTCTGAATTTCTAAAACAGGTGTTTACTGTTACAAGCACTGTAGATCGGTAACAATGCAAGCTGTCCTGAGGTGGGGAGGCCTTGGAGACATGTACTTACCTGGCAGGCGAGGGAAGCCCTGCTGGTGTTCGCAGCATCTTTACAGCACCAGCCAGGAAGCCCCTCCCCCACCGTGACCGAGGAAGTCAGAAACTGGAAACTTGCGTCTTTCTTGTGTTTTTTCCCAAAGGGTCAAACACAGGGCCTGCTACTAAACAGACAGACGTGTCAGTTAACTCTGCTCAGTGAACCCCCCAAGCTTGCTGGCTTAGAGTGCTGCTTCCCCGCCTGCGGGGCGCTGGACTGCGGAGGGGACGGCTTGGGCATGTTCACACGGTGCCATGGCACGGGCTCCAGGGGCATCGAGAGCCAAGACAGAGGCTCCGAATCCGTTGGCCCGCTGCGCACTCCCACGGCCGGGCCAGAGTCAAGGGCGGGCAAGCGAACTCCGCTCTGCCCGGGAGATGTGCAGCGCCCCGCGTCGCTCTGCAGCCGGTGTTAGGCTCTAAGTCCCTCTTGTCTGTTCGTCCCCGCAGGCTGCTGAGGACGCAGTCCCTGGACTGGTTCTACAGCAACGTGAAGAGCCGCTTCAAGCGCTTTGGCAGTGCCAAGGTCCTCAAGCACCTGTACCGGAAGCACCGGCTGGAGGCTGGCGCGTGCTGTGACACCCTAGGTACCTTCTGCCTGCAGCTCTGGGGTCTCTGGTGGCTGGCAGGGCGAGAAAGGCCGGGCGTGGAGGCCCCGGTGTGGACACACACACCCGGGTCAGAGGAGTTTGCTTGCGTTTCTGCGCTGGTGGGAGCAGGGACGGAGGCTGGACAAGCCCGGCTTGCTGCCCGCCTCCCCGCGGTCGAGGTGGCCTGCTGGGAGCCAGGAGCGGCAAAGTACTTCTGCTCCTCACAGACACTTTAATTCTGGATCCCTAGACATGAAACGCCTCTTCCTGGCCTGGCAAGGAAGACGGAAATTCACTGGGCATGAGGGTTCCGGCCTGGTGCCGGAGCTGCACCCCACCCTGTCTTCCCCCCAAAGCCCTGCCGGCCGGGCCCAGAGGCCGGCGTGCCAGACCCGTTTGGCATCGTCGGCGCATGCTGGAAGCTGTGGGGCTTGTGCGCCCACAGGCCCAGTCCGGCAGAAGCAGCTGTGTGGGCAGCCCGGCCGCTGAGGACGGCCGGCTGTTGGGAGAGGAGCCACGACCCTGGGTGCCCTGGGGCCTGCGCCCCTCGTCCGGGCGTGGCAGGGAAGGAGGCCCCTCGCTGGGGCTTCGCCGTTGTTCCGGTGTGTTCTCGGGGAAGCCTTGGTGTCCAGTCTAAAAACGCGTCCGCTTCTGAGGTACCGGGACAACGGGATCCGAACCCGTGACAGAGAGAAGCCCTGTGGCCTGTGCAGTCTCTGTGAGAAGCTCAACTTGCAAACTCGGGGCACCGGAAGCCGAGAGCGGAGTGACGGTTCCCACACATGAGTTTTACGTTATCCTGAGTGACTTTTCTCTGGAAACTCAAACAGAAAGAGAAGTGAAGCAGTCTTAAAAGAGACGCTGTCGGCAGTAGTTTTTGACCCCAAGAGTGGCCTCAAGATGATCCCAGCATACACCGAGGCCCTGTTCGGACCCTGCCCGTCTCCCTCCTGCCTCCTCGTCCGCCGCGCCCACCACCGTGCCCCAAGGGCTGACACCCGAGAACCCCTTCACCGCATAACACAAACGGGGGGGGGGGGCAGACGGTGTGCAGAGCCCCACAGCGCGACCCGGGACTCCGGTCTCCCCTTCTCTCAAGGGCCGTGGGCGGCCACGGGCCCCTGGGTGCTCCGCAGGGCTGTGCACGCTCGTGTGCCGTCTTGGGGAGAGAGCACTGGCCAAGGTGGGCGCTGCCCACAGTGACCGCTGCTGCTTTCATCCCCCTCGAGGCCGTCACTGGCCACGTCACCACTGGCCGCTCCCGCACACCGTGACATGCGCGTGACAGCTCCTTCATCTCTGCGTCCCCAGAGCCTTCCCGATGCCTGGTCCACCCGTGACCCCTTCACTGAGTAGCGTGGCCCTGAACGCACCTCCTGCATGCTGAAGTACCTCGTGGAGATGTTGGAGTTCGTTGTCCTAAAGTGCCTGGTGTCTCTAAGATGAGGTTTCCCTCGGTAAACTCGGGGGCAGCGCACAGTGGGCACTTTGTGACGCGGCACTTGGGTCTGTGGAGGGGCAAAGACGCGATCTTACACCCGGGGATGAACCCTACAAGCCAGACGGAGACACAGGGCACAGCATGGGCCGGTTGCCCGCGCTGCAAGACCCCTAGTGCGTGTGGTGACTGTGGGCACGACAGCGCCGGTGACGGCCGCCGGCCCTGCGGGAGCGTCGGCTCCCCAACCGCCCCGGGCCGCCCGGAGCACTGCGAGGACACCCGGTCCCGGGCCATGCCCACCGCAGCCACTTCTGAGGGCCTGAGGGTGGAGCCCTGTCTACCGCCTGTCAGTCTGCCTGTCATTCATCAGCGGTCAGCGGTCATCTACCAATCATTTATCACCCCGCCCTCCCTCCCGAATTCCGGGGTTACTTTAGTACAGCCAAGAGCAGGGGGCCTCGGCGGATCCTCACAGTGCCCAGCTGAGCGAGCCCTCATCTCCGCCCAGGGACAGCGTACAGACTCCCCGGTGCCCACGTGCAGAGCCCCTTCGCCAGCTTCGTTGCATGGGCCATGCGGCCCGCCAGCCCTGCTCGGTGAGCTGAGATCGCACGCGTCCACCTGGTCTCGCGGCTGCCTCGTCCTGCCCTCCGTCCCTCAGAGCCGCTGCCCTACCGTCCTGCAGCTGGGCCAGGTGACCAGTCGGCTAGGAGACCGAACCGCGCAGCACCACTTGGAGGCCCCTGTGTGCCCGCCCGGACCCAGAGCTGGGAGCGGGGCGAGATGTGCCATCGAGGGTGCAGGCCAGGAAAGGGCAGGGTTTCCAGGCGACACCGGTGGAGACGCCCTTGCCGGCCGCGGGACAGCGCCCTCCTTGGAGGAGGTGGGATGTGGCAGGGCAGGGCCAGCCTCATCGATAGGCCTAACTTCCAGGCAGGTGGGTGAAAACACGATGTTCTTTAGTATCACATAAATAAAGAGGAAACATGAGCCGTACTTCCGGACCCCGCCCGGACCCTGGTCAGGGTCACTGCTGAAAGGCGTAGCGTGTCCTGCGCCTGGGCCTCATCACTTCCGTGTGACCTCCCGGAAAGCAGAGCACGTGACCGCGCAGGCCCTCCCATGTGCGCGGCCCGCCGTGGCGCCCGGCGCTGGCAGGGCTGTCCAGGACGGCTCGGCTGCTTTGTCCCGATGGCCCTGACTGTCCGTGGAAACAGAGAGGGGTCGTCTCAGGAAACCGAGGTCGGGCAGAACCCAGCGTGGCTCCCGTGACCGGGGCACCCAGAGGCCTCCTGGCGCCCCTCCTGTCGCGGCGCCCTCTCCTGGGGCCCCGGCCCTCGAGCCCTCCAGCCGCAGCTGCCCACGCCCCGTCCTCTCTCTCCGTCCTCCTGTCAGCTTGCGCGCCCTCACCCCCCGCCGCGGCCTCCGTGGTCATGCTCCGCCGCGGTCCTGTCCTCCCTGTCCCGGGCAAGCTCCAGAGCCTGGCCCACACTTACGCTGCCGCAGCCCGCCACGGCGCCGTCTGACCAGCCGGTCACCTCTGTGAGCCCGGCGTGGGCTGCACGGCGGCCGGGATAAAGCTCGAGGCCCCGCTGCGTCTGCCGTGTGCTGGATCCTCCGTGACGGTGGCTCGGGCAGCTGCCCCTGTGGCCCCCGGGGCTCCGCGCCACGTCCGCTCCGCCCTCACCCAGCCGGTCCCCACTGGCCGAGTCTTTCTCCGGTGAGCGTGTCCCTGCTAGGAGCGCCCCCCACGCCCACCCCACTGGGCATCTCTGGAGTCCAGGACGCCTTCTCGCCCACGAAGCTGGCCGGTCTGCTGGGGAAGGGGGCTTCGCCGTGCTCACCAGGCCTCTACCTCACTCTAAGCTGGGAACCGGGGTGTCTGCTGGACAGGTGCACGCGCTGGACACGGCTTTGCCACAGTGAGGTGGGCATCCGGGCACGGGGCCCAGACCGAGGTGACATCGGCAGCTTTCCAAGGGCGAGCAGGACCCAAGAAGACGGGTCCTCCCATGGAGCTACAGACGTCCGGGCTCCTCGGGAGCCTGGCTGCGAACACAGGCGCATCGCGGTGTGTGCCCAGGAGCCGCGTGAGGGCACCCGGCCCCCGCCTGACCCTGCGCAGGTGCCCTGCAGAAGCCTCGCTGCCGCTGGAGCCCTGTGACCGCCCCGCTGGCCCCGGGGCTCGGGCATGGGCCCCTCGTGGAGCTGACGCGCATTGGTCTCGCTTCCGCGGTTCCTCAGGAGACAGTTGGTCAGTTCGGTTGGGCTCTGAGCCCCCTCACGTCCCTCTGCTCCCCGGGCGTCACCCCTGGGGGCTCAGCAGAGGCGCAGCGCAAGAACGCAAATCAGAGGACCCCAGCTCAGGGAAGGCTCGGCCGACGGCTCTGGCTAAAGCCCTGGAAGCTGCACGGCGGCCTTCACGCCTCCTTCCGGCAGCAGCATGCAACTCGGGTCCGCAGAAGAGGGAGAAGAGGAGTCATCGCCCGGAGGCCACGTGAGCATGCGCAGAGGCCTTGTCACCAGCAGAGACCGCGGCCCGTCCTGTTCCCGGCCTGGAAGCCAAGCGAGAGAAAGGCAGAGGCCCCGGCCCGGGTCGCGGGCAAAGTGCCCACAGGGCCTCAGGGCGGGCGCATCTCTGGAGTTCAGCCCACATCGCCTCCGGCCCAGGCCTGGTGTCTGCTCTGTCAGGCCACAGGCTGTGACGGTGGACAGGGAGTCTCGGCCCAGTGGCTGGGTGCCCTGAGGCGCGCACCGGCCTCCAGACTCCCTGCGGTGCCGGGGAGGGGGCGGGAGGGCAGGAGGTCATGGAGAGAGAGGGAGAGCGAGGCCCTGAGGTGACCCACAGCCCCGAACCCACTGCCCTCCCGGACCCCAGCTCCCGGCGTGAGAGGAACTGAAGTCCCGAGCGGCACTAGAGGGTCAGGAGGGCGCTGGGCGACAGCGACGCTGCCCCAGGAGTCAGTGTGAGAAGAGCGCTGAGGCGGAGGAGGGACGGGAGCTTCCCAGGGCCCGTGAGCCGCCTCCTGCTCGGCCACGCGCCAGGCGGAGAGGACCCCAGGGGCTCGGCCGCAGGTGCTCAGAGGACCTGCTGTAACCGGTTCTTCTCCCTTCTCCCTTCTCTCTCTTCCACCGCCAGGAGGAGGCGCTTTGGAGTCTTACCTGGAGAATGACGGAAGCATGTCAACCAGCGACTCCGCCTTCTACCGGCAGTCGGAAGGTAAGATGCGGGCTCTGGCCGGGTGCCGGGACGCAGGACGGCCCGGTCCCGTAACTGGACGGAGCTGCCCCTGCCCTCCGCCCAGACCCGGCCCTTCTCGACCCGGCGGCTCCCCACTGGCCTGGGCACGTCGGGCCGGGCGCCCACGAGGAACTGGGGCAGAGCAGCGGGCTCCTGCCGTGCTCCCCGAGGAGCTGGGCCCGCCGGTCCCCAGCCGCCCGCCAGCACTGCCCTCCGCCAGCAGGGTCTGCAGCAGGGGGAGCTCCCGACGGAACGAGGCTCCGCGCTGTGGCCTCCGGGCTGCAGATGTGCCCCCTGCCAGCCAGCCCTCTCCGGATGTGTGGTGGCACCCTCCCTTCTCTCTGCCAGGCCGGGCCCCTGGGACAGCACCAAGTGTGGACAGTAACTTCAGAAGAGGTGCCGTGGAATCCCTAGGACGGGCAACAGAGACCCCTCTGTCGGTGTGGGTCGGGCATCCAGCCCTGTCCCCAGGTCATGTGCCTCGGGCTCAGCGGGCAGAGGAGGAAGGGGCTGGGTCGCCCTCTGCTGCCCTCCCCGCCAGAGCCCCTGGTGCTGGCTAGACCCCACACTTCCAAGGGACCTTTGTTTCCTGGCCTTTGGGCTTGGATGAGTCACACCTGCTTCCCTGGCACTGCAGCTCGCACACAGCACAGCGTCGGGTGTGTCTGTCTCCACGGTGGTGTGACCAGTTCTCATCACAGACAGACAGACAGACAGACACACATATAAATAGGCAGGCAGCAGGTGAATAGGCAGAGGGGTAGGCAGATCGATGGATGGATGGATGGAGATGGCTGCCTGGACAGATGCACAGGTCCGGCTGCTGCCGGTGCTTCTCCGGGGAGCCTTCTCCCGAAGCCTGTCCTCACACGCTCGCTCCAGCGACCCTCTGCGGCCACCCAGGCCGTGGAAGCCCCCGCAGCCCTGCGGCCTCCACTCCAGCCTGGAGTCCTAGGCTCAGACCGCTCCTCTCGGCGCTTGGGACCTGAAGGCCTCCCGGCCTCTGCCCCCCGTGAACGAGCAGCGCCTCCCCACGCAGTCTGCCAGCAGCGCCCACCCCACGTGCCCGCCCTGCCTCCAGCCGCACCGCTTTCTCCTGAGGCTCAAGGCCGAGCCCCTCCCTCCCCGAAGCCCATCTGGGTTAGAGCTGATTTCAGCGACGCGATATCAGTCGGAACCTTTAGGGGACAAACCTGTAAGTGCATGCATGCACGCTCACATGTATGCACATACATATGCATGAGTATACACACATGTGCCGACGTACACACAAGCATCCATACACATGTCCATGCGCAGCCGCTGAGACGTGGCCGGCCTGAAGTCTCCGGGGTGGACCCATAGCTGGAGACTCGGGCGGACGCTAGTGGTGCAGCCCTGGTGCAGCTCCGGCCCCGAGGCTTTCCTCTGCTCTCGTGTCCTCTCAGCCGACTACACGCGTGCGCCTGCAACACACTGTCACAGCAGCGCACAGCTCAGTGTGGCCGCACCACTGGGCACCGCGTCTGCCAGGCCGACAGACAGGGCTGGCATCCCAGGGAGACCGTCCTCGGGACTCCGCTACCGTGCCCTCCTACCTCTACCCCTGCCAGGAACACCAGCCTGAGCCTCCCGCCCAGCCGCTCCCACGCTTGCTCAGCAGAGAGGACACATGGGTGTGAAGCACCATCCATCCCTGCTCGAGGGTCTGAGCCGCCGTGTGCCAAGCCCAGAAGTGGAACAGCACTAGGGCTGGACCCGGCTGCCCGCCAGGACGCGTTTGGGGAGATGCCCCGTACATGCCGGTGGCAGAGCACTTCCCGGACTCCGTGCATCATGAGGAAGAGAGGCGGAGGCGAAGCCCTTCCCAGGGGCACCTGTTCGGCTTGGCGAGGCACGGGAAGCCAGTCAGAGCACGCAGCTGCCACCGCCCCTTGCCCACCCTGGTACTCGCATCCCCGGCTGTGCCCCTCGGCCTCGACTGGGCTGGCGTCGAGGACCCGTCATGCATGCCAGACGCACGTTCTGTCCACACCCGGGTCAGACAGGAGGAGCTGTCCGATGGTTTTAACTGAAGGGCGCGTGGGCATCTTCACACCTTCTCCTTTCCAAGGCTTTCCAGCTCCGACAGGGAGTCTGCGTGAGTTCGGAGACACGTGACTCCAGGGCACGAAGGACGGGGATGCTGGCCCGGGGTGGCGGCCCGGCCCGGCTGTGCAGACCGTCCTGCTGCAGAGCTCGACCTGCGGGCCTCTGCGCCACGCCAGGGGAAACTGAGGAAGGACAACAGCAGCCCTCACGGGTGTGGCCGGGGCTCGTGTCCCCCGGGACGCAGGGTCTCCCGCCCCGAGCTCCAGATGCGCCGAGCCCGGCGGGAGCCGTGAGGCGCGCGCTTCCTCCGCTTGAGGTTGGCTCCACAGACACCGTGAACCGTGCCCACCGCAGTGTGGCGCAGCACCCGGGCCCTGTCCGCGTCATCATCTCCCATCGCAGCCAATGCCCAGGCCTCTGGAGACGGGTCTGAGCTCACATCGAGCTCGCTCGCGGCCTCTCTGGCTCCAGATGCATCACCTGTGAAGGGCTCTGTGCCGTGCCCGCTCCAGGGCTGGCAAGCCGCCCGGTGACGCGTGCGTGAGGCCCTGGGCTGGACCCAACTGTGGTCTTGCTCTGTGAAGCTGGCAATGTTGTCCATACTGTTTCATGGTCTCAGATCTTCTCCTGTGGATTTTGTGTTTGCTAAATCACAGGCACTGCCTGGCATCTGCGCTGCAGTTTGCACCCTTGATACCCAGCACCACAGTGATCTGTACGTGCAACAAACAGACCTGGGCTTTATCTGAAGGACAGAGCGTGAAGAGCCGTCTCAGAGTCCTGGAACCTCAGTTACAGAGCAGAGCAGGGGGTGGGGACACGAGACCTGAGCAGCCCGACGCGCAGGGCTGGACACCCAGGGGGAGGGGCGGCCTGTGGCCAGAGCGGGCACAGCTCGTCCTGCAGCCGCGGAGCCTCGGGCGCACGCATCCGCCTCTCCATCCCGCCACACAGCTCGCGTCTGCTGTCTCCCCCAGGACACGGCATGCTGGACACCGTGGCCGTTGCCCTGCGTGTGGCAGACGAGGCCATCGAGGAAGCCATCTCCAAGGCAGAGGCCCACGGGGACAGCCTGGTAGGCCCTCTCTCAGGAGGCGGGGCGGGTCTGGGCACCGGGCGGTCACTGTCCCCGGGCAGGGCTGACCTTCTGCGCTGGGCCGGGCCTCCAGGACAGTGGTGACCACGTCCGCTCTGTCCTCCCCCCACAGGACAAGCAGAATGAGGCCACATACCTACGTGACCACCGAGAGGAACTCGCAGAGGAGCTGGCGGCCACGATCCTGCAGAAGGTGCGGTGCTGGCTGGCACCGAAGGGCATTAGGGCAGAGACGGAGGAGCAGCCGGGCGACGCCTCTCGGGGGCCCGTGGGGTTCTTCCGAGCCCCATGGGGGAGGGCACCCGTGGCACCCAGCATGCAGCCTGGCAGGGGCGGCACCTGCTTCAGGAAAGGGTCGTGATGGCCTCTGTGTCCCTGGGCCCCTCTTCTGCAGGCTCGGCCAGCCCCATAGAGAATATCCAGGAAAAACACCCAGGAGCTTCCAGAAAGCTAAACCTGGGTGTGCCGGGTGCCGACCCCAGCGAACAAGCCAAGACCCGCCTGCCCCGGACTCCCCAGGTCCTCGGTCCCCCTGGGCTGTCCGCAGACACCCCGCACCCTCGAGCCAGCCAGGCCCGCGCAGGGCGTACAGACTGCGGGTCACTCTTCCCGCTGTCACACGATGCCCATGGTGCAGGGCGTGGGCCTGGCGAGAGCGGAGGTCCCCGGGGAGCACGTGGGTTCCAGGCAGGCGTCTGTGTCCCGCTGTGCCGGGAGGAGCCTGCACCGGTGCCCTCGAGGCGGGCTGTGTGCCCGGGGCCGAGGTCTGGGTGACTGGCAGACCCGGAGTGGTCCTGTGCCCGCTCACCCCGCCCTCCCACCCCAGATCCTAAGGAAGCAGAAGAGCAGGACTGAGCAGCGTGCGGGAGAGGAGGCGCCTGAGGGGCCACAGCCACGGGACTGCAGTGCCAAGGCCACGCGGGCGGCCCCAGGAGGCCGCTGGGCACCCGCTGTGCTGTGGGTGAGTCCCGGGGCGCTCACAGGGGCCAGGCGGGGGGTGTCTCGAGGGTGGGCCGGGACGGCAGCCCGCACAGACCGCCTCGTCACAGTGCAGAAGGCTTTGCTGGCGCGGAGGGTGGGCACCGAGGGCATCGCACCCGCAACCCTGCCGGGCGGAGCCATGACAGGGCCGTCCTGGTCCGTTCGGGGCCAGTGGGGACTGGGGTCTGCCCCGGACAGCACACCCTGTGCGGGTTAACCCTGGGCCGGCGGGACCGGGCGGGGCCTGGCACTGCCCCTCGGGTCAGGCTGGGAGGGGTGGGCACAGCACAGCGGGAGCCTCAGCGTGCACAGGCCTCGCTCCCCTCGGCCAGCAGGCTCTCGCCCGAGCGACGGCGTCCTCGGGGCGGCCCAGGACTTTCACAGAGACCCGGCCACGCCCAGGCTGCCCGCGCGTCGTCCTGCAGCGCTGAGTGCTGAGCCCCGGACAGGGCCAGGCTGACTCCACTCTGCAGAGCTCCGCGGCCAGCTCCTGAGGACCCCAGGACGCGGGAGGGCGACGGAGCCGCCCCTGTGGCGACCGGAGGGTGGAGACTCCGGGGCCACAGGCTCCAGAGCGGCTTCCCCGCAGGGGCTCTGCACAGGCGGCTGCGGCCCTTCGAGACCCTGTAGGCCGCCTGGACTGCGTCCCCAGGCTGCCTGCCGCCGCCACCTCGCTCTGAGCCGAGCCAGGGAGCTCTCTGCGAGCACCAGGTTGAGGAGAGGGAGGAGGAGGACCTGGCGGCACAGGCGCGGCTGTAGTTAGGCCGGGGTTTCGGTCAGGGCCGCTGCTCCTGGGAGGGGACTGGCTCAGACGGCTGTGGCCCAGCAGCCCTGTGGTTTCCTGCGTGTGCACTGGGATGAGGTCTGGCTCCGGCAGACAGCACTTCCCTCGCCCCCGCCTTGGCTGGGCTTGCCACGTGACAGCCCGTGGACGAGGCCGGCGTTTTCACGTCCACGAGGACCAGGGTGGGCCCGAGCTGCCCTGCCTGTGGCCCTGTCCCCACGGGCCAGAACCCACGATCTCACCGGCAGGGCGGTGTCAGGGCCTGGGCAGACAGGCCGGCCACAGCTGCCCACCAGCACCTGGGCGCAGTCTGTGTCTGCTCCTGGCTCCAGGCAGGGGAAGGCCAGGCCCGGGTCTGCCCACCGTGGCGTCCCTCTCGCCCCAGGCATGGGTGGACACACTCAGGGCACACTGCTGGCCCTGCCCGGCTCCAGAGCCCGGATCCTCCGCCCCCAGGAGATCAGAGGGCTCGGCCCGAGGTCCGGAGCCGGAGTCCTGGGCAGCACCCGCCGGCTCTCAGCTGCAGCTCACAGCACTGAGCAGGGGTCCGGCTCCTCGTCCCCTTGGCCTAGAACCACGCGCCCGGCAGCTGCAGAAACGGCCGCTTCCCTCGCTCCAAGTGTGGTCTGGACACGGGCGATCCCCGCGTGGGACAGGAGCACAGAGATGCGAGGGCCTGTGCGCCCCCTGTGCACCGGCGGGCGGAGCCTCACCTGGACCTCCAGCCCGCGAGTCCCTGCCTGCCCGCGGCTCCGGCTGGGCCCTGGCCTGCGCCCTGCCTCGCCGGCCCTCTGGATCCTGGCGGCTCTCAGGGCTCCAGGCTCGAGCAGCCCCTCTCGGCCTCCTAAGAAGCCTCCCGTCCCAGCCGAGCCTGTCCGCGGCCTCCCGTTCCTCCGCAGCTCGCCAGGGACCCGCCGCTCGGGGAACACCTGGAGAATCCCAGCCCACAGAGGCCCACACTGCGGGACCCGAAAACAGACTTGGTCACCTCCTGGTGGCGCCCCTCACGCCCCTGCTGTGGCTCCCCTTGAATCCCCTCCTGTGCGGTGTCCCCGTCACGAAGAGCGCTGCTGCAGGCCAGCAGGGAGGTGTGCCGGGGACCCTCGCCAAGCTGGGGCCATGATGCCCCCGGGCACGCACTGACGACGGCAGTGCCACAGTGCCCGTCTGCAGCTCCGTCCCCCGGCTCTCGCCGTGTCCTGGGCTCGTGGCTCTCTCCCTGGAGCGGCCACCGCGGGGACTGAGCACCGTGGGCCATTGGTGTGTTGGGGATCGAGGCGAGCAGCAGGGCGGCTGGGACTCGGCTGTTTCCGGGTGCCGCTCTCACGGGGCCCTGCCCTCGAATCCTGTGCCAAGAGCCCCCCCCCCCCGCTCTGGCCGTGGAGCCTCGCAGAGCCATGGTCAGGGCCTGCAGAGCCTGTCCTGCTGCAGCGACGCCGGCCGTTGCCCGGGGCGTGTGGGGCCTTGGGTGCTGCTCAGACCGCGGCGGGAGCAGGTGCTGGAGCTCCTGGCCTGGCTCTGCACCAGCGTGCCCCACCCCGACTCCGCTTCCTCGCTGTCCTGGTCAGCCAGAGGGAGGGCGGGTGTGGTGCGGGAGAGCAGGGCCCGGGACGCCTCTGGCCGGGCCAGCGCCGGCTCACAGGGATCGCTCTGTGCCAGGCCTGCTTCTGGAGTGGACGGAGCAGGTCAGCTGGCCTGCAGCAGCACTGCCCTCCTCAGTATGGGGACTCCGCACAGGAGGGGATTCAAAGGGCATCACGGCAGGCGGGGTCCCCCAGAACCCTCAGAGCAAGAGGAGCAGCTGGCTCTGAACCGGGCCCCACGCCTCCTGCTGTCAGCACCCGAGGGGCACAGAGGTGTGCCAGAGCCGTCCTGCGAGGTGTCACAGTGACACTGCCGGGCCAGCCTTCCTGAGCCAGGGTCTCTCCCATGCCAGCCCTGGACAGCCCAGCCAGCCCCAGCCCTGCATCTTCATGGACTCCTGGGTGGGTAAGGAGGGAGGAAAAGAGAGGGCCTGGTGGGAAGGAGAGCCGACACCAAAGGCACAGCAGGAGGGAAAGGAAAGCCACCGCCCGGCTGCCCACTCCTCACCGGGGCCCGCTGGTGACTGCAGCGTGGCTGTGGCGCCATCTGCTGGGCTGTGTGCCCACTGCAGGGGACGGACATCCAGGCCAGGGCCATCGGGCTGTTGGAACGGCGGCCTCAGGCTAAGATAGTCAGCGGTGCTTGGACTTCTGTGGCCTCCAGGGCACGCGCCTCCCAGGAAGCACAGTCTCCCGGCAGCAGGCAGAGCGGCCCACTCCCGCTCGTGGGAGCACAGACCCAGCGTACCGTCGGCCCTTGGTCGCGCACCATCTGCCTTTGAGGGGCATCCTGTAAACCGGGCCCTCGCATGCCCACGTGATGGGCGAAGCCCTGCAAAAGGAACATGGGAAGTCCCTTAACCCGGATTCGGGAACCACAGTAAGACGCCTGGGTTATCTAGGCGCCCGCGTAGACGGGCTTCTGCACAGCCACAAGGCGGGCCACCGTGAGCCCTTCAGGCTGGTGCCGCCTCACCCTCAGCCGTGGCGCCGAGGGGCCGGTGGGCCTGACCCTGCTCTGGGCTCTCGGGCTCTGTGCGGAGCACAGCAGGGTGCTCTGCTGTCCCTGGCGACCTCGCGGCCCAGCGCCCGGCCTGGAGCCCTGCTCTCTGCCCAGTCTGACAGCGGTGGGGCGCCCAAATGCCTGGCCTGCGGGCAGTGCCCGCCGCGGGGCTGCTCTTTACAGCTGCTGCTGGAACGAAGGGCACCGGCCAGGCCACGCCACCACCGGCCCAGCTTGCCCAGTGCAGCCATGGCTTCCGGTGTCGCCTGTGTGGCTCTTGCTCCCTGATTATGTCCAAGAGGTTAGAGGAAGAAAGGAGCCCTCTGGAAACTCTCTCTCGCTGCCCCTGGGCAACCCCCCCCCCCACGCAGCCGCAAGCGGCAGTCTTCCCGCACTGCGATGTCGCCACTCACGGGACCGGTGCCACCCGCAGCTACAGTCTAGCGACAGCACCGGCCCAAAAGCAGGTGCTTTCAGAGGAGGCCCGTGCGGTGGAGCAGAGGAAGCAGGACCAGCACCTTGGGAGGCGCAGGTGCAGGGTCCCTCAGCTGTGCCCGGCAGACATGCGTCTGGTGGACAGAGTGCCACGGAGCAGCTGTGCACACTCGCCGCTGCCAGCCAGGCCGGCTGACGGCTGGACGCAGAGGAGCTCTCTCTCCTTGGGCAGCCTGGCAGCGAGGCCCGGAGGCCCGTGCTGCTTCTCCAAACCGGCTTCTTCCTGCTCCGCCCCAGCCGACACCGCACAGCCGACGGCACCATGTCTGAGATTCTGGGCTCTGCACCTGGCCCTGAGCCTGTCTGCCTCTGCTTCTTAGGCTGGCAATGCATCCATCCACAGCGGGCACAGCCTTCCAGAGCCCCCCGCGGGCACTCTCCGTCCCTCGTGTGGCCTGAGCCAGCGCTGCCGTCTCCACCGCATGTTTCTCAGTCCCTCTCACTGTCCTCCCGCCGTGGCCGGAGCATGAGGCCAAGCGCCAGGCCTGTCCGGGGAGGGTGTCGTGGCCAGGGCGTGCAGGGGCGGTGGCGGGCCGGGAGCACTGGCTCCTGCGCCCTCGCCCACGCTGAGCGCCGCCGTCCTGTCCTGAGCCCCTCCAGGCGGAGCAGGCTCTCGGGCGGGGCCAGCGGAGGCTTCTCTGCTGTGAGCTCCCGGGGAGGCCCGTGAGCCGCTGCCCCGGCTCAGCCAAGGGGCCCGTTCCCCTGCTCTGACTCAGGCGGCAGACAGGACTGCGCTGTCACGAACCGGCGGTGTGGACACGTGTGTCGCACACGCGCACAGTGGGGACGCCTCTACGCGGCGCACACACGGGAGCCCTCGGCACGCCTGCCTGGAGCGTGCGCTACACGGCTGCCCGTGGCACAGCCAGAGCGCCCCCCTCGCACCGCTCACGCCCCCTCTCTCTCCGCAGCGGTCCCGGTCCGCGTTCTCGCTCCCTGGAGGAGACTCCCGCAGGACCCCGGCCGTGGAGGCTGCGTCGAGGCCGCATCCCGGGCCGCCGCCCGCCCTGCCCAGCTGGAGGAGCGTGGATGGGCTGGACGGAACAAGTAACAGGCTCGGCGCCCAGGGGTTCTGGGTTGCTGGGTGGGCACGGCCTCCTCCCAGGGCATGTGTAGAGTGGGCCCTGGGCCCCGCTGAAGCCAGCCCTGCCCCTTCCCTGGCGGGGGCCCCGTGGTGCTGGCAGGGAAGCTCTTGGCGCGACACAGGGTCCTTTACTGAGTTGGGGACTGAAGGGTCCTGCTCTCGGGCAGTGAAGTTGCCCCCACGGCCTCACCTTCCGTGGCCCAGTGCTTCCACAGACCAGGACTGAGCGTCCGATGCCCCCAGGGCACCAAGCCACCTCAGGACCTACAGCCCCCAGGCGGCGGCCCCAGCAGTCCAGGTTTAAGGTCCTTCCCGACACCTGGTGTGTCAGGCCCTCGCTCATGGCTGTACCAGGTAAAAGCATGTGCTTGGGTCTTCGTGCACAAGTTTTCTTTCCAGCCCCGGCAGACGAGGCGTGTCCCCGTTGAGAAGGGCCCGAGGCGAGTGTGGCTGCAGTGCCGCATTCAGCCAGCAGGTGGAGGAAGAGAGCCAAGGAGGAGCCTTCCCTCTCTCCGGTGCCAGCAGTGACGGAGCTTCCGCAGTCCTCACCTGGGACACAGGGGCCACATCAAGGAAGCCAGAGGCAGGCGCGTCCTCGTAGGAGGAGTCGTGAGCCTCAGGCTCCTCCCACGGTCAGATCCCGACCGCTTCCGCAATAACCAAGTCTGACAGAGAGAGAGAGACAGAGCCACCCCGGAACGAGCTCTGGAGCCGGCTCCTGCTCGGCAAGGGGAGCGAGTCAGCAGTGCTCCACAGGCCGGCAGGCCCCAGACAGCCCGCACAGGACTGCTGAGCTGCTCAGGCCGGGCTCCTGTTTGAATCCTCCTCCCTGTGTAGAGCGCTGGGGCCACAGTCTCGCACCACCATGAAGAATTTTGTTTTCACAACATATTTGTGCATAAATTTCTGTAAAAGTAAGCACTACTGTTAGTTGCATATAAGGCACTGAATTCATTTGCCTTACACGCAGAAATAGATTTTGTTCAAGCATTCTTGTATATCTCAGGGTGAAGATTTAAAATAAAAATCCTCTGATAGCTGGGCACGGTGGTCACACCTATAACCTCAGCATTTAGAAGGCAGAGGCAGGAGGACTGTCGTGAGTTCGAGGCCAGCCTGGACTATTCAGTGAGCTCAGGGCCAGCCTGAACTGCAAAGACCCTGTCTCAAAAAAACCAAACATCCACTGAGGTAAAAAAAACTTCTGATTTTCTGGGGAATGTTCGGCTCTTGCCACTCTGGAGTCTCTGCCAACCGCGAGTCTGGAAGGAGCGTGACGCTGAGCAGGCAGCACATGGTTCCCAGGCGTCTCTCCCTGGTGGCCCCGTCCTGGAGGCTCCCGTCCTAGCGGCGTCAGCTGCTGTTTACACCGCAGGCGACGCTGGTCGGGAGCTGGCCAGGCACGGCCTCGGGGACCCTGCAAGGTCACCCCGGCCTGGTCAGAGCTCACAGCAGCTGCCAGGCTTCCTCACGCGCTTTCATGTGTGACCCAGAAAGGGCGCCCGCTGTGCGCACGGCCCTGTGCGCTGAGGTCGCTGAGCAGTGTGCACAGTGGAAGGGGTCTGGACAAGAAGGGACGGGGAGCCCTGGACCGAGTGCGGACTGGGCCCAGGCACGGCCCTGCGTCGACCTCAGGCCCCGGCTGACACCCCGTCTGCTCGGTCTGGGTGTCGGAGCTAGAGAAGACCAGGTCTGCTGAGAGAAAAGTGGCTGATTTCCAGCTTCCAAAGGGGGCAGCGGCCTGAGGGGCCGTGGAAGGCAGGGGAAGAGCGGAGCTGGCCCTGGGGGCTCACCCTGCTGGCCCAGGGTACAGTCCAAGGACCACGCTTCCCTGTGCTCGGCCAGAGCCAGCGCCCGGGACCCAGCCAGCAGCCCTCTTCTGCCCGCCGCCCCGAGCCCCAGTGCAGGTTCCACAGCCTTTTGCGCCCCTGCTGGACAAGAGCAGCCGCTGGGCCAGGCCGGGTCCTGCAGGATCTCGGACGGGCAGGGTGGCGCAGACAGACGTCCTAACCTAGAGGTTAAAATGAAAGCTTTGGAAGCCTGGGAGCCCCAGGCCACTCACCGCTCGGCGCGCCTTGGGCACAGCCCTGAATGCCACACCAAGGTCAGAAGACGCCAGGCAGCAGGCTCTATGCCTTGCTGAGCTGAGGACCCCCTTCCTTCGGAGAGAGGGCCCTCACTGGACCCAGTGCCCCCACCCATGCCATGAAAGATCAGGCTGGACGCACCGAGGACTTGCTGGCCATGGACACGGGAGGAGCTGGAGGCAGAGTCTGGTCAGAACACCCCGCATTGGCCTCCCGCAGCCCCGAGGGGTGTCTGCGCCCCCCCCCCCGGACTCAGCGTCCCACAGCTGCACAGTGAGGGAGGCTTCTTCCCAGGCCTCAGACATGGAGACCTCGGCTCTTCCCAGGCACAAACTGGCGCGTCTGCCGCCAGGACGGAAGCGGCCGGGCCTCGGCCTGCCCAGCCGCTCGGTCAGCCAGAGCGTGCAGGAGCAGGGCGTCTACAGGCTCGCGGAGGGCCGGGCCTGCTGGGGACGCGAGAACACATCGGGCTGGGAAGAGAGGCTGGAGGCCTGGGCCTCTGTGGCGTGGCAGGCGGGTGGACGGACGTCGTGGCGGGGCTCCAGGTCCCGGGACAGGGCAGCCCCAGGCGGCGCAGTCGGAGCGAGCCGAGGCGTGAACTCACGCCCTCCCTGCTGTGGCTCAGAGACCTGCACAGCGAGGACAGCGCAGGTGACGTTCGGAAGGTGCCGCTAGCTGTCTTCTCACTGCGGAGACGACGCCAGACACCCAAAGTTAGAGCACAAGAGGTTTATTCGGCTCAGTTTATAGAGATTTCTGTCCACAATCTCTAGCTCCAGGGGAGGGCAGCCTCACAGACAGGCACTGAGGAGGAGAAACAGTTCCTGGCGGACAGAAGATAACAGACAGCGGGAGCCCTTAGCTGCCCTTTCCTGCCCCTTGCATGGTCTGCGCAGGACGCCGTAGGGATTAGGGCAGTGCCAGACCGCTCCGCGCACTGACTTAATGATCGCGAGCCCTTCACCCCAGCACCCTAACCCTGGCATTGCGCCATGGATCAGTCCTGCACTTTGGAGCCGGCCCACTCTGAAAGAGCCTCACCTGTGATCGCCTGAGGCTGAGAGGACGTCTAGGCACGAGTAATGGCACGTGTGTGCACCACGCCAGGGCAGGAGCTGTTCAGCGGCAGGATCCTGTTGTGGAGGGAGCAGGAGGGGAGACCCAGGCTCTGGGCCCTGCCCGCAGCCCGGGAGCAGGCCAGGCAGGCTGGGGTGCTCCCCTGCGCCCCGAGCCTCCTGACTAGCCACCTGGGCGGCCTGACGCGAGACATCGTGCCCACGGCTCCCACGGCTCTCGGGCTGCAAGGCCCTCACCTGCTTCAGGCCACGGGCAAGACCTTTGCCTGGTGGCCTTTAAGAGACCAAAGCAGCACTGTCCTGTCCTGCCGCACACACGGGTCACCCTGAGGCCCAGCGAGTGGTCACCTCCAGGGCAGCACAGACCCGCCCAGACCACACCCACACCAGGAGGGCGACGTCCCTCCCGCGCTGGCCTGGGCAGTGGCGGCAAGGTGAGGGCGGAGCCTCCCGGGCTCCCAGAACCTCCCTCCTGGCCCCGAGCGAGTGGCTCCCTCGCTGCTGGCTGCTCCCGTGTGCCGCCCTCGGGCCCAGCCCTTCCAGAGTAGGAGGACCTGGGCGGCAGAGTCTTTCACCTGCCCTGAGGCCTGGGGGGGACCGGGGGTCAGGAGACAAACACGGCCCGAGGTCAGGCGGCCAGAGCCCGGCCCGCCACAGCCAGCTCGGGCAAGTGGTGCCCAGGACACCGTGGTGCCCAGGAGAGCGGAGAGAGGAGCCAGGAGCCAGGCTTCCCCCGGCCTCCCGGGTGCCCCAGCACACCCGCGGGCGCCCTGCTGCTCGGAGCCAGCCCGAGGCTGCGCCCCTGACCACAGCCCTGTCCTCTCTCCGCAGCAGGCGCAGCCCCTGTTCTCCAGAGCCCTGACGGGAACTGGGTGGCCCTGAAGGACGGTGTGGTGCCCCCCGTGCGCCTGCTGGCCACACGGAAGAGTGCCACCCTGCAGGCCCTAGAGGAGACGCCCCAGGTGGCACCGGCTCACGAGGTGCTGGGCTCCGACAGCGAGGAGGACTCGGACTGGAGCGCCGCCCTGAGCAAGCTGTGCCTGCAGGCCCCGGGTGCCAGCCATGGGGCCCCAGCCACCTCCCCCCCGCCGGCGGCTTCCTCCAACCCCGAGGCCCTGGGCTCTGACTCGGAGACATCCTCCGCCGGCTCCTCTCGGGATGCGGAGCGCTGGGCCGGGTTCTCCTGGCCGCCTGAAAAGGGCCCCCGGAGCCCCACAGCGGCGAGGGCGCGTCTGCAGGCTGAGCTGGATGTGAACTTCAACCCCCGGGCTGCCAGCGGGGAGACCTCAGACAGCAGCGGGCCAGAGGAGGCCGCCCAGGCCTTGGACTGGCGGGCCGGGCACCGGCGCAGGACGCACCTGGACCCAGAGGTGCTGGGCACGGAGCAGTGCGGGCCTCACGCCGGCATCCAGGACACGCACACACGTCAGGTGAGACCCCGGCCTTTCCAGGCCTGGCTGCCGCTTGCAGGCCAGGGCAGCAGGGCAGGGAGCCGCACTCAGGCCTCTCCGGGTCCGGCCAGGTCTCTGGGCCCAGGTCCCCTCGGGAGACGGGGTGTGGATGGCAGGGTAGTTCCCGGCGGTGGCTTCTGGGCACCCCCCACATTCACGGAGTGCAGAGCTGGGCGTAAGCTTCCCAGCGGGGACCCGGCGAAGGGGGCGTCTTCCTCTGGCTTCCTGACGAGCCAAGTCGGTGTCAGTCTCGTTTGCGTCTGTGGAGAGGCGGTCAGAGGGAAGATCACATTTACCTACTAATACTCTGAGTTACTTTACTGTACTTCTTCATTTTTGAGTCATCCTTTAGCTTTTCTTGTGTTTTTTTAAATTCTGAGTTGTTGCTGTGGAACTGCATTCAACTCTCTGGTGTCCAGTTTTCTGCTGTCTTGTTTGGGTTGGGATCAGGCTGCAGTACTGATGGGGTAGAGCTCCTGTCTTGTGTAATTTTCTGACACGTTATATGACATAACAGTTGCCTAAAAATTGTGGTGCATGCCTGTCATCCTGGCAGTCAGGAGGCAGAGGCAGGAGGATCACCACAAGTTCAAGGCCAGCCTGGGCCTCATATGAGTTTAAGGCCAGCATGAACTACAAAGCAAGACTCTGTCTCAAAGAAACAAAGAAGCAAACAAAACTTCAGGGCTGCACCTGGAAAGTCACTGAGGGCAGCTGCCTCCATGGGCAGATCTTTGACTTTGGACATTCTACGGTTCAGACTTGTGACTCTTCTCAAAGGGTCCTTGATGATTTGTAGCTCTGTAGTAAATCATCCATTTCTTTTAAACTTTCAAATTAATTGGCATAATATTATACTTAATATTCTCATTGTGGTTTTTAAAGAAATTCTTGTACAATGCCTTCTGCATTGATGTTAGGTTTTCCCCCTCTCTCCCTGCTTGTACTCATCAGTGTCATTAGAGAAGCAGCTTTTACTTTTATTCATTAATCCTAGGGATTTTTTATGTGCTTCCTGATTTTGCTAACATCTGCTTTTACACTTTTTAATGCCTCCCTTTTACTTTTTACTTTTTGCTTATATATTTTATGCTTTCTTATATAGTGTTACAACAATGGCACCTCAGTGCACATACTCAATTTGTTCCACGATTTTAGAAAAGATGGCCATTTGTCACCCAGTGCAAAGTTTGCAAACAAAAAGGAAATTTGCCAAATGCTTCTATTTGTGAACCAAATTGTTTACAAATCCAAGTGTTCGTGAACCAAGGCCTGCTGTATATCAAATATGTCACAATACTAAAATATCTCTAGTGAATTTCCCCTCAAGTGCGCCCTCTGCGCCGTGGGCTTGGCTGCCCAGCACCCATGTCCATCCGGCTGGGTGGGCAGCGCTTCCCGGGCACCGCCCCTGTCGGTCTGATCAGCGATCTCATGGACGGTGGCGTCTGCCGTCGCTCCCGCCTGGCTCTGTCACTAGCGCGTAGTGTGCGCCGGGAGAGCAGCCCCGGCCCGGGCGGCCGCCCCGTGGGGTGCGGGCGGTGTCCTGAGTCCTGCCCCATTGTCAGATCTGCCTTCTTCGAAGAGGCCGCTCTGGAAGGCAAGCGCTCCCGCCTCTGCTGCACTGACTGCGGTGCGCGTTTCTCTGCGCGTCCAGTGGCTCTCGCTGCGGCCCGGCTCTTCCTGGGCGCCCACAGGCAGCGCTGGGCCTCTGCCTTCCGTCCGTCGTCCCCTCCACCGCTCTTCGTTCTTCTCCTTGGTCTTGAGGAAACTTCGGGCCTTGTCAGCGGCGCCGTCACTGTCTGCAGGCGCAGCCCTAACCCGCTGCCAGTTTCAGTCCCTCTGCGCCCTCTGGCTGCTGCCGCCCCACCGGCCGCATCTCCCAGTGCCAGCTACCTGTCCCTCCCTTCTAACTTGCCACACCTCCCGGGAAACGTTGTTTTTGTTTCCTCATCCAAATGTAAGACCGTTGTCAAATGGGGAGTTGCAGCTCTTAGTAAAACTCACACTGTTTACGAACAGTAAAAATACCATATTTGCCTGTAGCTATTATACTCAAACCTTTCCTCTCTGCCAGCTGGGTTAGCTTCGTCCCAGCTGTAGCGCCTGGCAGTGACCGTGACCTTGCACAGGGCAGGAGGGATGGACGGGGGAAGCACCAAGCGCTGTGCGCGTTTCACAGGGTTGGTCCAGCCCGCCCGGCAGGACCCCACAGGACTCAGCCTCCCGCTGCCGCGTGGACCTTGGCACATGCCCCTGCACCCTGGCTCGGTGTCCAGAGTGACACTGGGGTGGGGAGGGCCCGGCGCTGGCGCGGACACCCCTGCTCCCATGCTGCAGCCCCGGAGAGGGTGCACTGCTGTGCCGTCTCCTGTCGGATCACGAGTGCTGAGCCCCCGGACCAGGGCTCGAAGGGAAGACGTCGCTGTGGAGGGCTGAGGATTTAGCTCAAGTGGCACCGTGCCTACCCTGGAAGCACAAGGGCCTGAGTTTGGTCCCTGGTACCGCAGCAAGAAAGAAAAAGTCCCTGGAGAAGAGGGGCCTCACGTCTCCTGACCACTCAGACGGCAGACGGAGGAGGGGTCTCCTGAGCGCATGTCATGCCGTCTTCTGGAGGAGGCCTCAGGTAGAGCGAAGACTTCCTCCTTCACTAGCTGGCAACAAGCTGATACCGGCTGCTCTTTGGCTGTGTGTCTTGACCCTCTTCCGCACCTGCCCCGCGCTGGCAGAGAATCTGGGATGCCAGCGTTCACAGGTGCCGGTCTCTTCGGGAGCTGGCTCCTGCCTCTCCTGCTGCCTGAGGTGCCAGGACTGACCGCAGGGCTGGCGTTCAAGTTCCCCCACACTTCATCTTCAGTTGCACTTGCTATCAAAACTTGTCTCATGGAGGAAATTCGGCCCCCAGCTAGCATCCCAGGGCCTAACTGCTCTTTAAAATTCACTAAGTATCTTGCCGCGGAGAAGAGCTACTGTGTGCAACTCACCGCCTGTGAACATTCTTTGTTTGATATGCCTATGCCTTGCTCCAGAAACAGCTTCAAATGACGAACATTAATATAAACAGAAAATAAAACTAGGAGGTAATGACAAGAAAAAATAAAACTAAGATAGGAAAGATGAGCTGAGAGCAGTAGAAATGTCCGTCACAAGCCGGTGCGGAGAGGTCCGGCACACATGCTGGGGTCCTGGTCGCCTGCCTGAGTCCCGGGAGACCAGAGAAAGCGGTTTCCTGAGTCGCACATGTTGGAACAGAGCCGAGCCCGTCCCTCCAGGGTGCCGCTCAGGGCGCAGCGATCAGGCCCCGCGGCCACCTCCAGCGCCAGGACGACAAGCCCGAGGCCGTCAGCCCAGAGGGGAGGGTTTACTTAGGCCACGGTTTCGGGGCTTCTTCAGGGGAGGCTGCCCTTGCGGTCAGGCTGCGAGAGGCAGTGTGCCACGGGGGGAGGCGACAGCAGAGGAAGGTGCCCGCCTCTCGGCGACCAGGCATCGGCCCCTTTGTTCCGCCTCCAAGACCTGACTGATTCTCGAGCCCCTCCTCCTGAACTGCGCAGCAGCCCGCGGTGCGTGAGCCTCTGGGAGCACTGGAGATCCAAGCACGCGGGAGGAGGCCCTGGGGCGCAGGGCTCCCTCTGGACGGCTCCGGGGCCCCTGCTCCGGGGCTGCTTCTCTAGCCCCTGCTACGCAGTGCGGCACCCGCACGGGCCAGCCGAGCCAGGCCGCATGGCTCCCCTGCTGCGGGGTGCGGAAGCCGGTGTCCTCCCGGAGCTCACCCTCCGCTGCGCAGCTGAGTCCTGGGAGCTCTTGCCAGGCTGGAGCGGGCGGCAGCGAGGTGAGGGCCCGAGTGCCGGTGACGGGCCCCAGGAAGCGCAGAGCCTTGCGGTGGGCGAGGGGATATCCCCGGGGGGCCTTGAAAACAGCTCAGCGCTGGACTTGAATTTCCTCCAGGACGCAGACTGCGGGGTCGCGCCCTGCACCCCCGACCTCGGTCCGTTTGGGCCTGAGCCCTTCCCTTCAGTGGCGCCTGAGCAGAGATGGCGACGGCCTGTGAACGGCAGGGTGGCCCTCTCCCAGCCCAGCCCGCCATCTCCAGGCAGCCGGACACGGACGCGGGCCGGCGCCGCTGCCTCACCCTCCGCGCCTGCCTGCCCAGCGGCCCTCAAGCACGCACCTTCCCAGATAGAAAGGCACCGAGAGCGTCTGGGAGACCAGCTCTCGCCGCCCCAGAGTGCCAGGGCCTGGCGAGGGCCGGGGCCACGGCCAGGTCTGCCCGGGCGCTTGGCAGAGTCACACACTCCGTCCGGTCAGGGCCTTGGCGGCCTCCGTGGGGTTTTCCACAAAGAGTCTGCTGCACATAAAGAACCAGCCAGAATCATGACCTTAGGGAAGCTGTAGCTAATTCTTTGGGTTTTTCTCCTGCCCAGACATTAAGTAACAGGATTAAGTATCACCAAAGCCACTGTGTGGGAGACACTGAGCCCTCACCTGTGTGGCGGGGCTCAGCCCTCAACACCACAGACAGCACCTGAGGCGCAGGGCGGGCGCCTCCACCCAGACCCCCTATGTCTCTGCGCAGCTGCCGGGAAACCCCCTCCCTTCCCACCCATGCTGCTGTGGGTTTGCGTGCCGGGCTCCTCGCCAGGAGTCCGTGGGCCATGGAGTCTGGCCTCCAGCCACTCAGCCCAGAGCCGAGGAAGGAAGACACAGAAGCACTGAGCGTGCTTTGCCCCTCGCAGACGGAGGGTTTTCCGAGCAAGGCACACGCAGACTCAACACAGGGACGTTCACTGGTGTGGCCGTAGGATGGCCAGGGCTTACATCGCCTGTCCCCCCAAATCCTGCCCTGGCCACCGCCTGGGTATTTTGTGGAGGATGATCACAGTGGTGCCCAGGCTGAGGGAGGATCTGTTTGCTGTTAAAACTAATTACGATAGCCGGGCGTGGTGGCTCACGCCTGTAATCCCAGCACTCGGGAGGCACAGACAGGAGGATTGCTGAGTTCGAAGCTTACCTAGGCTACATAGTGAGCTCAGAGCCAGCCTGAACTACAAGGCGAGACCCTGTCTCAAAAAAAAAAAAAAAAAAACTAATTACGATACAAAAGACGCAGCGAACCGCAGGATGCCACACCGTGGAGACTGATCTGAAATGAGAAAGGCTGCCATGCAGCCAACCCCGAAGACGGTCGTGCTGAGCCCGCTTCACCAGCTCACCAGGGCACCCGGTGTGCACCCGCATCCGCCGTTTCCGGGCACCAGACGCGCGTCCTCCGAGGCAGTGAGAGACACAGTCACTCCGTCCCGGTGGCGCCGCCACGTCCCCATGCCGACCTATCGGCTGTTAGAATGGCCGTCCACTCCCCAGGCAGCAGCGCCCTGAGTACCTCCAAGCCAGCTCGCGGGGGCGCGGCAGCTTCTACTTCCGGGCGCTGGAGGAGGGGCCCGGCGCGCAGAGCTGGCAGGCTGGCCGAGGGTCAGGGCCCGGGCCCGGCCGGGATCTGCGAGTCCCGGTCGGGTGTGTCGCGGTGTGGACGCAGCCTCTGCTCTGCCGTCCACCCCGGTGAAGTATCAGAGCCGGTGCTGTGATGAAGGGCCGCCGGATGGAGGCCACGGTCACAGGCGCTGACGTGGGACCCTGAAAGGGACTTCGGGGTGGGTTCCTTTTCCAGAGGTCAGGACAGCTTCGAATCTCCCCGCCTCCCAAAACAGATGGCAGAGAAAGGGCTGGAAGACACTGACGTGAGCCCCTCGGGAACCCCTCGAATTTTGGGGAGGAGCATGATGAGGCCGAGGGGAGAATGACTGTACTTTAAAGCAGGCAGATGTCAGGGGAGCAGTCGGGAAATCTGGGCAGCCTGCCCCAGGATTGTCTCTCTGGCGCTTCACACGTCGCCCGTGAGATCGGGGCTCCGTCCTCCGCCTCCGGGCCTCCCCCACTTCCTGACTGCAAGC
The DNA here is from genome assembly GCA_004025085.1 of Thryonomys swinderianus. Classification (NCBI taxonomy): domain Eukaryota; kingdom Metazoa; phylum Chordata; class Mammalia; order Rodentia; family Thryonomyidae; genus Thryonomys; species Thryonomys swinderianus. The sequence continues at coordinate 44,184 of PVIC010008774.1, forward strand.
AGCCCTCCCTGTGCAGGGTGCGACTCTCACCTGGGCCTCGCAGGCCCTGCTGCAGCCTCTAGAGGACACCTGGGCCCGTGGTTACGCATTCAGGTGACCCTGCCCACAGCCCGTCCTTCCCGTGAGCGACCCCCGTGACCAGGAGAGGGAGCCCCACTTCCTCTTCTGACCCTCCCCCGTTGATGCCCACTGAGCACCAGAGAAAGGGACGCATTCTGTGGGTCTCTGTATTAGGTCAGTTTTAAAAGCTTCTGTTTCGTGTGTTTCTTACTAATCACGCTGCACAGACATCTTTGAGCGCCCACCTGGTTACAAATGGTACCGAGCAAACCTTGGGCGCAGGCGTGTTGCGAGAGCAAGCAGGCGCTGCTGTCTGTCACCGGCAGGACTGGCTCCCTGTGAGCGGAAGCCCTCCCTGCCGGACGGCAGACGGGCAGGGCTGTTCTTCCCACCCGGTCCGCATCATCAGCGCCGTGCACACGTTGGCGTCCAAGTCTAAGAAACTCGGAGACCTCACTCACAGACCGGTGTCCATTCAAGTCAGACCAGAGCAGCGCTCTGGTCCCGAGTTCACCCTGAGTCACCTAGTAACCAGAAATGCTGTCAGTTTTCTTTTCTTTGCCATGATGAAAAATTCTGAGTTCTCAACTGTGTGCTCTGAAAGCTGAAATGATGATGACTTATTTCACTGCGGATTCATCCACCACAGGCCCGCACCCGGGTTCCCTCCGCCGCGCAGCCTTGCTGGGCCCGGCCTGCCCTCCACCCTCGCCCCACCCACCCCCTCCACCCTCACCCCTCCATCCTCGGGCACGGTGGCACCGTCCTCCCTGCCCTCACTCACGCTGAGCGGTCGGTGCTCTCCGGTGCAGAGAGCCTTAGCAGTGTGCTGTGGCAGGTGTCTAGAAGAACCTCTCGGGGAGCACAGGGAGCTGCCGCCTCCTGGCCGGCTGGCACTCGCCCCCCTGGGCCAGCACGCGCCAGCAGGGTCCTCACTCACACCTTGGCTTCCTCAGGTGCCCAGTGACCTGTCGGAGACCGACATCAGCACCGAGGCCGCAGACTCCCGGACCAGCACCGATACCGCCGAGGAGAAGCAGAGAAGCCGGCTGTACGAGCTGGCCGTGAAGATGAGCGAAAGGGAGACGTCTTCTGGGGAAGAGCCCGAGTCTGAGCCCAAGACAGAGCCAGAGAGCCAGAAGGAGGGCCTGCCCTCAGAGGAGGAGGCCCAGGGCGTCCAGGACGAGCTGAGGAAGGTGAGGCGCAGGGCAGGGCGGCCTGGTGTGTGCACGGGGTGCACGGGTGTGCACGGGGTGCGGCCCGAGCTCTCAGGCGTGCCGCCACGCGCACTGGGGAGCCGGAGCTCCCCGCAGCCGCAGCGTCCCGGGGCGCCCCCCGCCCTCCGCAGACAGCGCCCGCGCCCTCACTTCCCGCCTCCCTGTGGACTCTGCCTGTGGGTGGAGACGGGCGGGCAGGCCTCCCTCCGGCAGTGGCGGGTCCCGGCGCCAGACGCCCTCCAGGCCCTGTGTCACAGCTGTTCTCAGGTCCCGTCGGCTTCTCTCGGCCTCGCCCCGTCTCCAGCAAACTGTAGGGTCCCTGCGTCTCACACTGAGGGACACTTGGGGCCCACGCTTTCCCCTCTCATTCGGTCCCAGAAGCCCTGAGTTCTAAGGCACACGGCTTTCAAAACACGGAAGACAGAGCTGCCCGAGCAGGAGGGTTTCCAGGCGCTGCCGCTGTGCCCGGTGTCCGCGGGAGGGCCTTGCGGTGCGTCGCGGAGGACTTGGCCGCGGGACAGACAGGCTGTTCCTGCAGCCTCCCTGGGCGGCCGGGGCGTTTGCAGAGTGTTCCTCTGTGCCAGCACTTTCGTGTGATGTCGGCACACTGTACAGCCCTCCGCGGGGGATTCTGCCCGTCTCTGCAGTGGGTCTAAGGCAGTCTCTGGCACTCGCCCAGTGCCCTGCTCCTGCCCTCCAGAGCTCAGGCTGCGTGGCCTCCGACGAGTGCCTCTCCCTTCTCAAGCGGCTCTTCAGCAGCTCAGAGCACCTGGGTCCGGTATGGAGGGCCCGCTGACCCCAGCAGGGACTCCCAGCCCTCTCTCCTGTGGCAGGCTCTTTGCGGCCCACCGCGTGGATGCGCTGTGGGAAGCCGGCCGGCTGGCAGCGGCTCGGGCAGTCAGTGGCAGCGCGTGCCTGAGACTCCCACCCTGGACCCCACCCTCCCACAACCTGCCCTGTCCAGGGCGGGGGTGGAGCTCAGGGCCGATCTGGGCTCCGCAGGCCGCTCCCGGATTGAGGGCTCTGACTCTGCGTCACAGGGCTGAGCCACATTCACGCGTGGGCACTGAGCGCAGGCGGTGGCTGAGACCCCGTGGCATGGCATGGCGTGGCTGACGGTGGCTCGGACCCTCAGCCTCTTGCTCGCCGGCGTCCGGGCCCTGCACCTTACCCAGGCTGCCATGGTCTCTGGGGCGGAGCGGGGAGGGAGGAACAGAGACACGGCCCAGCCTCGCTGAGCGGGGAGCTGAGAGTCGAGTTATGTAGACGCCCGTCTGCGTCCGCTCCTCAGGTCTCAGGTCTCCCCAAGTTCGCCGAAAGCCACGAAACCCAGCCAGCATCCTCCCTGCACACAAAAACGGGCAGTTACTGTCCTTGTGCCCCGACGGGCAGCTCTGCTCAGGGGGAGGCAGGAGTGCAGCTCACACAGGGAGCGAGCGCTTTGGGCTCCACGTGAGGCGGGAGAACGCAGTGTGCACGCTCCTCGGAGGCCACGCGCCGCCGTCTCTCCCTGCCCCCCACCTGCGCCTCCGCGTCCCCTGCCTCCGCCAGTCCTTCCCGGCTGCCCTGCACTGGGCGCCGGCCCGCTTGTGCCCGCTGCGCTCCCTGGGACCCGGCCCGTTTGGGTGCAGAGCAGACAAACGCACCTTGGCTCTGGTGGGTGGGGTGGCGCCCGGAGCCGGCGCTGGGTCTGGGGCTGCAGGCCTCCCTGGGAGGGGTGCAGGGGGCGATCGGCTCCTCAGCGCTGAGGGTCCGCCGCTCTGCGGGCTCTTCCTTCTGCCCCAGATCTGCAAAGTCCCTGTGAGGACGGACGGCAGAGGCGTCCGCTTGCCAGCAGCGGCCTGGCCTTATCACCAGTGCATGCGACAGGGGCACGCGGTAGAAA
>PVIC010008775.1:0-37309 GCA_004025085.1 Thryonomys swinderianus
CAGGCTGGCCCTGAGCTCACTATGGTGCCCAGGCAAGCCGCCGCGAACTCAGCAATCCTCCTGTCTCTGCCTCCCGAGTGCTGGGATTACAGGCGTGAGCCACCACGCCCAGCATTATATGTGGTAACCGGGGATCGAACTCAGGTCCTTGCGCTTGCGAGGCAGGCGCCGGAACCACTGAGCTAACCCTCCGGCCCTTGTTTTAGTTTTTTGTTTTAGACCAAATAGATTGTGGTCAGTAGCAGGCATGTGTGTGTACTCCTGCTGCAGTCATGAAGTTAGGTAAGAGATAATGGAGGCACTATGCAAAAGATAAATACAGGAAACAGTACCAGGCAGTACCACATTGACTTTTATGTAATATGCTGTTTTTTATGTGAGATGGTAAGAACTCCATGGTAGGTTTGATTGCTCTTTGTACTTTGTGTATGTCTAAAATAATTTCATTTAAAAAGAAAAGCCTTGCCGGGCGTGGTGGCTCATGCCTGTAGTCCCAGCACTTGGGAGGCAGAGACAGGAGGATTGCTGAGTTCGAAGCTTGCGTAGGCTACATAGTGAGCTCAGAGCCAGCCTGAACTACAAAGCGAGACCCTGTCTCGAAGAAAAAAAAAAGAAAGAAAAGCCTTGCTAAAGGGACTTTCTGGAATTGTGTTGGCCAACACACCTGTATTTTAGAGTGTGTGTTCATTTTCGGTGCCGTCTTCAGGACTTCTCTTTGTTGTTTGCCCTTCTTGCCTCATGCCAGCAGGTCATCTGCAGTCTCTCCTGTACTTTGTCTCCAGTCCTTTGTAGATTGTGTTTTCAACTCATTGTTTAACAGAATTTACACAAATTGTACCTGAAAGCAGAGATCTGTAATATAAGCTTGATGTGTTTAAAACTGAGTTTCATATACATCCTCCAAAATTATATTTTCCATATCCTTCTTCTTACTGTTGATTACCAATTCATTTATTTTGCTGTTGAAAGTCCCCAAGTTATAATCAGTACTTTCTACCTTTTGAAATTCTACCTCTGTCAAGGAATTGCTAACTTTTAAAATTTATTATTACCCCCCCATACATTTTTTGTCACATTCTTTTGTCACATTCTTTTGTCACTCCTGTGAGTCCGTTTGTTTACTGTTTCTTTAACTCTCATCATTCTTCTCAAAGTGGTTTTTTTGTGGTACTGCGGATCGAACTCAGGACTTTGCATTTGCCAAGCAGGTATGGCGCCACTGAGCTACATCCCTGGCTCTCAAAGTGTAAATTTCTTGAGGACTTGCCTCTCCCTTTCTCACTTTTGCATTCTTTCTTCATAGTAGTGGGCATAATACAGGTGGAATTTATTTGCTGAGAACTATGTAACTGAATAATACAATGTTTGGTCCAATTAATTTCTAAGGATGGAAATGAGACTACTCATGTTTGGGTGATTCCAACTTCAGATCCAGCTGCTAACCTGTATCCTGCTAAACCTAAAGATTTTTCAGCCTTCATTAATCTGGTGGAGTTTTGCAGGTATTTTGTCAAATTTTTGTTATTTAAGAGTAAAAATTACCAACTACTAGTTAATAAGAGAACATATCCTCATATGAATGCAATAAATGAAAAGCAAGATGTTAAAATCACTTTTCTAGAACTTTAAAATATATTTAAATATATCAGCCTAGAGTTACTTTTTTAAAGAAAATGTTAAACAGTTCTCAGGTAGGGGACAAAGGAATATAGATATACTTAAACCTGTTAAAATATGTAAAAATGGGGCCAGAGATTTAGCTCAGTGGTTCTGGTGCCTGCCTCACAAGTGCAAGGTCCTAAATTTGATCCCGGTAATCACATACAATGTTAGGCGTGGTGACTCATGCCCACCAGCCGTCAATACCACATACCACAGTGCCGGGCATGATGGCTCATGCCTGCAATCCAAGCACTGGGGAGGCAGAAGCAGGAGGATCACTGAGTTCAAGGCTTGCCTGGGCTACATAGTGAGCTCAGAGCCAGCCTGAACTACGAAGCGAGACCCTGTCTCAAAAAAAAAAAAAAAGTAAAAATGTTACAGAATGGAATTATAGTTTATAATTTTTAATAATCTTAAAGTTGTATAAAAAGTAGTAGGATAGAAATTTCTACCTTTAGTATTTAATTTGTCTTTACAGAGAGATTCTCCCTGAGAAACAAATCAGATTTTTCGAACCATGGATGTACTCATTTTCATATGAGTTAATTTTACAGTCTACACGGTTACCACTCATCAGTGGTTTCTACAAATTGCTTGCTATTGGAGTGAGAAATGCCAAAAAAATGAAGTATTTCAAGGTAAGTCTTTTTGGACTTGTAGGGATGTGAAATAGTCCTGTGGTTTTGGGCTAAGCTTATAAAATAAGTTATAAACTATGTAATTATGGCATATACAGTTTTTAAGTTACTGATTTTATCTTACATATTTTTAAAGATTATATGTAAAATTGGGCATCACATTTCTAATTCCAACTACTAAGAAGGTTTAGGGGAAGATCACAAATTTGAGGCCAGCCTGGACAACTTAGCAAGACTTTGTCTCACAGTAAAAAATCAAAAGGCCTAAGGACATAGCTCAATGGTAGTATACCCCTAGTATCAGTTCCCAATAAATCACACACAGACACATAATTGTGCTTGGATTTTTGTTTGTTTGTTTTGAGACAGGGTCTTGCTTTTGTAGTTCAGGCTAGCTCTGAGCTCATTATGTAGCCCAGGCAGGGCTGGAACTCAGCAATATTCCTGCCTCTGCCTCCTGAGTGCTGGGATTACAAGCATGAGCCACCATGCCCAGCATTGTGATGTGTGATACTGACTGCTGGTGGTTGTGGTTACCAGGGTTTGAACCAGGGATTTTGTGTTTACTAAGCAGGTGCCAGAACCACTGAGCTAAATCTCTGCTCAGAGTTTTAAACACCCGGTTATTTCTGTAAGATCAGCAGGGTTTCTCAGAGAGAGGTCCTATGACTAGCAGCATGAACCTTTACTTGGAAAGTTAGGGTTTAACTGATTGATTTACTTAATGGATTTGCCTAATCAAAAACTCAGAGCAAAGCTGAGTGATCTATATTACAGCCATCCAGATGATCCTGGTTTGTGGTACGACTTGAGTAGCATTGCTAAGGCTTCATGTAGTCTGAGGAGGGGCTACCTGGGTAATGATAGGATGCTGGTCTCTGAGAGCATAGCTGCAAACAGGAAAGGGAGATGGATTTAGTCTTACCCTGTAGTAGCTTTCGACCATTCTTCCCCTTTTCTGTTCCTTGCTCTGTTTGTGACTAACTTACACCCAGAAACACCCTTAGATCCTATTCTCCCCATCCACTCTTCACTAGATTTGGTGAAGAGAAATGAATTTACCTTTTGAGAAAAAGTTGAAAAGTGTCAGATTAGGATATGAAATTGGCTGATTCTTGTCTAGTGTACTAATTTTGCTTTTTTTTTTTTTTTAACAGGGTGTTAGTCCAAAGAGTTTGAAATACTCTCCTGAGGACCCAGAGAAGTATTCTTGTTTTGCTTTACTTGCAAAATTTGGCAAAGAGGTAATTTTTAAGTGATTTATCATAGTATCTAATGGGCTATTTTTAAATGAATGTATGATGAAAAATACCTCATGAGTATAAGTAATCTAATTATTTAAAAATTGGTTTGCTAAATCCAGTGTGGGAATAAGTTCTTTAAAAACTAACGTAGGACATTCTGTGCTTCAGAAGTCCTTTGAGTTCTCTTAAAATAGTCGAGTGGTGGGCTGGAGGGTTAGCTCAGTGGTTCCGGTGCCGGCCTCGCAAGCGCAAGGACCTGAGTTCAATCCCCGGTAACCACATATAATGCTGGGTGTGGAGGCGCGCCCACCAACAATCAACACCACATACCACAATGCTGGACGTGGTGCTTTACGCCTGTAATCCCAGCACTCGGGAGGCAGAGACAGGAGGATTGCTGAATTCGCGGCAGCTTGCCTGGGCACCATAGTGAGCTCAGGGCCAGCCTGAACTACAAAGTGAGACCCTGTCTCCAAAAAGCAAAAAAAAAAAATAGTCGAGTGGTGACAACTCAAAATTAAACACATTTCTCCAGGGATAGAGGCACGTGCCTGTGACTCCAACACTTGGGAGGCTGAGGCAGGAGAATTACCATGAGTCTGAGGACAGCCTGGACTACACAGTGAGTTCAAGGCGAAGCTGAATTGCATAGTGAGACCTTGTCTCAAAAAACCAAAAGGCAGGGCAGGGGGCAGTGGTGTATTAAGCCATTCCTTAGTTTTTCTATTTAAGAGAAGTTAAGAGATTCTACTAACTTTTCCTGGGGACCAGAGCCTACTTTGTAATTGAATATGGTCATGTCAAAGGCCACATGTCATTTTCATATTTGAAAATATTGTTAACATTTTGATTGATTTTCAAGTTGTAGGCTTTATTCAGCTACACAGAACTGTCTTCTTTCTTTTTAAGGTATCAGTCAAAATGAAGCAATACAAAGATGAACTTTTGGCCTCCTGTTTGACTTTTGTCCTGTCCCTGCCCCATGACATCATTGAACTTGATGTGAAAGCTTACGTCCCTGCATTGCAGGTAGGTGTATTTTCTTGAGCGTATTCATCTGTACTCAATGTTCAAGCCAGGTGCCATGATACATGCTGCAGAGGCTGAGGTCGGAGACTCACTGCAAGTTCGAAACCAGTGTGGGCTCCATGGTGAGTCAGAAGGCTTCCTTGAACTACGTAACAAAACCTTGTTTAAAAAAAATTAAAAGCACTAAAGTATCCAAGCCTTGTCCAGGGAGTCAGAACATACCTGTGGGTATACCTGGCTCAGCCTTGCTTTAGGCATAGGATGCCTACATGGCCTCTCTGAGCTTCTGTGGGTTGATATGAGAATTAATAATTGGATGTGTTGAAAGTTTGCAACAAACCCCAGCCATGTGGACTGGTGCTGCTGGTTCTCTGTTTGGTGACATGCACTGTATCCACTTACCTCCAGCAGTGTCTAGGGTCCAGAAATAAAAGGGCATATTAATTAGAAACCACAATTAGTTGCTGTTTTTTGCTTAAGTCTTATATTTCCCATATTTCAATTTATCCTCTTTGTATTGATATATACAGATGGCTTTCAAGTTGGGCCTGAGCTATATCCCACTGGCAGAAGTAGGTCTAAGTGCCCTCACAGAATGGTCATTTCACATCCAGAAGAATGTAATTCAGCCTTATTACAAAGACATTCTTCCCTGCCTTGATGGATACCTAAAAACTTCTTCTTTGTCAGGTAAGGTTTAGAAGAGTTGGAATGTATATTTTAATTAAAGTCTCTGTGATAACTGTTTGTCTAACTTGAGAAAATTTGAACCCAGTATGTTCCAAATATGTTTTGTATTTTTATAATCTCCCCCAGTTCATCTCAGTATAGTTGAAGAGTTGAAAGAAAGTCATTGTAGAACAAACAGGTTTAGTAAAAGGTTCAAAGAAAAAAAATCATTTGAAAAAAAATATTACTAATCAAGAAAAGTAGTACTTTAAGGCAACAGAAACAAATGTACATAAATTAAAATGAAAAGCAGTGTGAGCAAAAGATTCAGTTGGAAGGAAGACTTAAACACTGCTGAGTTTTCTATCCTCAAAGTAGAAATCAAGTGATAAATTGGTGAAGTTTATTCAATATAAATCATTATTTTATTGTTAAGTGTTGTTGGATTTGAAATAGTAAAGAAAAGTTATATGATAGATTTCATTCACAGTATCGGTTTTTGCAGTACCAGGGATCGAACTTAGGACCTTGCACTTGACAGGCAGGGATGTGGTGCCACTGAGCTAAATCTCCAGCTTTTTATTTTTATTTATTTGTTTATTTTATTTATTTATTTATTTTTCAGGACAGGGTCTCACATTGTAGTCCAGGCTGGCCCTGAGCTCACTATGTAGCCCAGGCAAGCCTCGAACTCAGTAATCCTCCTGCCTCTGCCTCCCGAGTGCTGGGATTACAGGTGTGAGCCACCACGCCCAGCATTGTGGTATGTGGTATTGATTTCTGGTGGGCGTGAGTGACCACGCCCAGCATTGTTGTATGTAGTTCCAGGAATCAAACTCAGGACCTTGTGCTTATGAGGCAGGTGCTGGAACCACTGAGCTAAATCTCTGGTCCCTATTTGTTTATTTTATTTTATTTTATTTTGAGACAGGGTCTTACTTTGTAGTTCAGGCTGGCCCTCAGCTCACTATGTAGCCCAGGCAAGCCTCGAACTCAGCAATCCTCCTGTCTCTGCCTCCTGAGTGCTAGGATGACAGGCGTGAGCCACCACGCCCGGCACTGTAGTTTGTGGTGCTGATTGCTGGTTGATTGTTGGTGGGTGTGAGTCACCGCGCCCAACATTGTATGTGGTTACCAGGATCGAACTCAGGACCTTGCGCTTGTTAGGCAGGTGCTGGAACCACTGAGCTAAATCTCTGGCCCCTATTTTTTATTTTTGACATCCCCAATAGATAGCAGAGTTCATGAAGAAAGAGTTAGGAATTTGAAAGATTTTTATATAAACAGTTATAACAGTTATAAAGACAAAAAATACTAGTCTATTTTGATAATTTACTTAGGGATTTAAATTTTATATAAGTTGTTATATTTCAGAATACCATGCAAAATTTGTAGACTGAGTTATGAAATGAATATACATAATCACAAGAATTACAGTGCTTTTATTTGCTGGTTTGAGTTTAATTAGATTAACTCGTGAAAATATTTTTTTAGGGGCCGGAGATTTAGCTTAGTGGTTCCAGTGCCTGCCTCGCAAGCGCAAGGTCCTGAGTTCAATCATGGTAACCACATACAGTGCTGGGCATGGTGACTCACGCCCACCAGCAGTCAGTACCACATACCACAGTGCCGGGTGTGGCGGCTCACCCCTGTAATCCCAGCACTTGAGAGGCAGAGACAGGAGGATTGCTGAGTTCGAGGTTTGCCTGGGCTACATAGTGAGCTCAGGGTCAGCCTGAACTACAAAGCAAGACCCTGTCTCAAAGGAAAAAAATTTTTTTTTAGATTAATAAGGGAGATTAACTATAGTTCTTTGAAGCAGAGTATCTGTTAATAGACATGTGTGCTGCTGACCTTTCAGTGAATAAAAAGGATAAATAATCAAATAACAAAGAAAAATCTATCATGTTACTATTTTTAATAACTCTTTATTGGGTATGATGTAAAACTTCCACAACAGTGGTGTTAACATAAAAAGGGTTTCTAGGGCTGGGGATTTAGCTCAAGTGGTACCTCACCTACTTTGGAAGGACAAGGGCCTGACTTCAGTCCCTGGTACTGCAAAAAAAAAAAAAGGCCTCTATATACTCTACCTAGTTTCTTTAGTGATTAAGATTTTATATCATTTGCATTATCATTATAGATATGATCTCTTTGCATAATGTGTGATATGAGTGTATTTATACATGAATCACTTCTTGGCCTACTAAGACCAAGTGTATGTTTTATACATACAGGCATTTTTGTTAATCCTTCCTCAGGTGTTTATACATGTCTTTGTGTGTATGTGTGCTTTGTGTATGTGTGTATGTGTGCTTTGTGTGTATGTGTGTATGTGTACTTGTGTAACCTTTATAAAGGTTTATACCTCAGTACTTCATTGTGTATTTCTTAAGAGCATAGACCTCCTTTTGCATAACCAGTGTCATTGCCAAAGTCAGGGGATATCATATAGATGCACACGCTTCTCATCTGCACTTATGGGAAGATTTTTCAGTTGTCTCATTAGTTTATTTGACAGCTATATTTTTCCTGGTCTAGAATCCAGTCTAAGATCATGCATTATATTTACTTATTGTAACTGTTTCTCCAACATTTTTTAGCTTTCACAACCTTGCCATTTTTTGAATTATTTGTAGAAGCCCTTCATTGTGAGTTTGTCTGATATTCCTAAAGATCAGATTCAGGTTGTGACTTTTTGGCAGACACTTGCAGAATTGGTGCTGGATCCTCTCCGGGGCATATGACAGTAGCTGATTCGTTGATTCTCTTGCTGGTTATGTCTATTCTGATGACATCATCAGTGTGAGTCTGCTTCATGTTTTTTAACTGCAAAGTTCTTGTTTTTTCCTCTTAGTGAGTCAGTAATTTAAGGTCCTCTTTGTCTCATTCTTAAGGTTCAGTCCAAGGCCCTTTAGGGGTGGTATGGAGAAAGGTGGATGCAGGACAGGATGGTGTTGTGGTGCCCTGCATCAGTGTGAGGCAGGGCAGCTGGCATGAAGTCACTCTATGCAGGATGAGGTACTCCCATATTCACATAGCTGAGTAGGTTGTGAGATCAGGCATGGGGAGGAAGGCAAGAGGAGTGTTTGTTGATTATAGATGGAGAGGGTATTGAACAAATAAATGCACTGAGAAATGGGAGCTGGTCTCAAACTTTTTGGTGATCCTCCTGCCTTAGGCTTCCAAGTACTGGGATTATAAGAATATACCACTATGCCCAGTCTCCTTTAAGAGACTTTATAATCTAATTTGTCAACACCCTGCATGTAATCTAGTTCTGTTTATCGAAAGGGTCTAATGTATCAACACACTCCAGATGTAGAAGAACGTTACATAAAAGTGAGAAGTAAAGGCCTTTCTCATTTGCAGGCAAAAATAACATGTAGAGCTTATATTTTCATTCTACAGCTTAAACTATAAGTACACAAAATTACTGGTACATGACTTTTATACTGCTCCATTCATGACATTCAAGGAGATGGGAAAGAATTGTTTCATTCTGTTAGAAGACTAAAGAGATCAAACAGTGAAATACAACTAGGAGTTCTGAACTAAAACGTTAGGTTCAATACTGAACTCAATGGATTTTAGAAGTAAATGCCATTCATATCTATGCCAATGATCTGATTTGCCAGGCTGTTACATTGGACAGTGTATTTGTAGGAATTCCACACTGAAGAAATTAGGGGTGTTGTGGCCTTCCTCTTTATGTGAAAAACGAATTTTGTGGGCTCTGGGTTTAACATTCAGTATCTTAGAAAAAGGAGAGAGGGAAGGAAGGAAGAAAAAAAGGTCAGTTGGTCATTTATGGGAAAGATACTTTAATATCCTAAATATTCTTACTTATCATTCGAGACTGTGAACTGGAAAGGCAACACCATAATAATTTTAGTATCTTTTGACAGTTCTTCCTAAATTGTTTATTACCATGATAATTCCAAATGTGATTTTTCTACTTCTAGTATTCCTTTCATCCTGCTTGATATTACTACTATTATTTTTTTTAAAAGATCCCTTTTCCCCTCTTCATCTTTATCAGTAGAGAGAGATTCTTGTTTCTCAGCAGGTTAGTTTGAATGCTCAGATGATCACAGATTTGGCCGTGGGTAAGGAGAGAGCCAGCTGCTGGCACCAAACAATGATGCAGGCTCTTCTCAAGATGAGGCTGCCCACCCCCAGGAACTGTCCACTTCCCTGTTCCTTCCAGTGGGCAGTAGTGTTTAAAACAAGGCAACCCTCACACCTTATAGTCTAGAAATTTTATTTTTTTATGTAATTCAAATTCTGGTTTTGATGTTTCTGTTTGGCAATATATGTTCTTCCCAGTTTTAATTCCGTACAAATGATTGCTGTTTAAAACTGATTTTTGTTTCCTGCTGATAGATGAGACCAAGAACATCTGGGAAGTGTCAGCACTTTCACGGGCCGCACAAAAAGGGTTCAGTAATGTTGTGTTGAAGCATCTAAAAAAGACCAAGAATCTTGCATCAGTAAGAAGACTTTTACATTTCCTTTACCTTAAATATCATAGACATTAGATACTAATACTTGTGCAAAGTAAAAATTCTCATTTAAAGTGTTTTTAGGGCTGTTGTGTTGCTCAGTGTGCTGTGCCTGCCTAGCAAGCACAAAGTCCTAAATCTGATCCATACACCCAAACACACACACACACACACACAGATACACAAATTAAGATAGTTTTTGCATACAAATTAGGGTATAATGTAGAAATAATTTTGATATATTTTTAGCAATCAAAGTATAAACTGTATTAATGTTTGGCTTATTGTCTTGATCTTGTTTTCCTACTCATCACTACCATTAATTATATTTAATGAGCTGGGCATGGTGACACATTCCTCTAATCCCAGCACTCTGGGAGGCTGAGGCAGGAGGACCATTATTTTAAGTAATTTAGTGGCTTAGTGAGACTCTTCTCAAAATAGAAAATGAAAAGGAGTGGGATGTAGCTCAGTGTGGATGCTTTGGGTTCAATTCCTCCATTAGTGACAAAAAGGAAAAGAAATTTATTTATTTTCAATTTTTAAAATTGTGAAATAGAACCAAGCATGGTGGCTCACGCCTGTAATCCCAGCACTCGGGAGGCAGAGACATGAGGATTGCTGAGTTCGAGGCTTGCCTGGGCTACATAGTGAGCTCAGGACCAGCCTGAACTACAAAGTGAGACCCTGTCTCAATTTTTTTTTTTTAGATAGGGTCTCGTTTTGTAGTTTAGGCTGGCCCTGAGCTCACTATGTAGCCCAGGCAAGCCTGGAACTCAGTAATCTTCCTGCCTCTGCTTCCGGAGTGGTAGGATTACAGGCGTGAGCCACCATGCCTGGCACTGTGGTATGTGGTACTATTTGCTGTTGGGCATGAGTACCACGCCTGGTATTGTTGTATATGGTCACCGGGGATCAAACCAGGGACTTTGTACTTGCTAGGCTGGCACCAGAACCACTGAGCTAAATCTCTGGCCCATAGGTACATTTTATATACACATCATGATCACACTCAGCATTGAGAATTTGTACCAGTATATGACACAACTCAATTAAAGTAAAAAAATTTAGTTAATGGCTAATGAAAGCTATTATGGTTCAAATTTAGTAAATGAGTTGGAATATTATCATGGGCATGTAAGATTGATTCATTCTTTGTCTTTTTTTAGTTTTTCTAAGACATGGTCTTGTTTAGTTTAGGCTGGCCTCATACTCATGTAGCAGGCTGGTATCAAACTCATACTGATCCTCCTCCTTCAGCCTTCCAAGTACTGGGTTCACAGCTGTGCACCACCACACTATCCTGATTCATTCTTCATTATGTTTTTTGTTTTGTTTTGTTTTGTTTTTTTCTTTGCCAGCTTTTGATAGAAAGACTTGTAAACAACTAAAAATGGCTGTCTAAAGTTTTTAGTGATTTTATTATGTATAATCAAAGTTGAATAAATTACATGAGCAGAGCTCAAGTCTTGCAAGCAAAATTTCTTTGCAAGTGCATGACGTCTATTTCCTAGAACAGGGTTTCTCAAATTGTGAATATCTAGGGCTCCAGGGTATAAAGGCAAAGTTTTTCTTTCACTCTGTTGACATTTGTACCACGGTTATAGCAGTAGGCTACAGTGTTGGTTTTCTATAATTTTATTGACACTTGCCCAAGGAACAGGTTTTGTATGCTGAAGAGATAGGAGGCACTCCTAAGGCAGACATGTTGCCCAGCAAAGCAAGAAGCTTCCTGGAGGGAGTGCACTTGGGTGGCACTTTGGTCTTTTTTTTTTTTTTTTCCTAGTACTAGAGATTGAACACAGGACCTTGTGCTTGTGAGGCAGGAGCAGTGTGCTACTGAGCTGATTCCCTGGCCCAAGTGCACTTTTTGTTTTGTTTTCATTTTTGGTACCAGGGACTAAACTCCAGACCTTGCACTTATGAGGTTGGTGCTAGAACAATTGAGCTAAATTCCTGGCTCAGGAAACACTTCAAACAGTATGCTAAAGTAGCAACTTCTTCCAGGACACCATTTTTACTTTTGATAGAACAAATGGCAGGAATACTGATTATTCAGGGTTGAGTATTTGATAGACATTTTTTTTTTTTTTTTTTTTGAGACAGGGTCTCCCTTTGTAGTTCGGGCTGGCTCTGGGCTCACTATGTAGTCTAGGCAAGCTTCGAACACAGCAATCCTCCTGCCTCTGCCTCCCGAGTGCTGGGATTACAGGCGTGAGCCACCACGCCCGGCACTATGGTATGTGGTATTGATTGCTGATGGGCATGAGTCTCCACGCCCAGCATTATATGTGGTTTCCGGGGATCAAACTCAGGACCTTGCGCTTGCGAGGCAGGGGCCGGAACCACTGAGCTAACCCTCTGGCCCTAGACATTTTACCTGTAGTGTTTTGTCAATCAGAAAAGTCTGGTCTTTAATTTTAATTAAAAATTAAAATTATGGAAAACTTGCAACTATCACAGCAAATTTGTTAGCTTCTCAAATATTTTCCCTATAGTATTAACAATGATGCTAACAAATACAACCTTTTGCATAAACACTGAAGAACTGGCAATTGCAGATGAGCAATTCATGGTGTTACCAAATCATGCATAGGTAAAAAAAATCCATTCAAATTGCAAGATAAACTGATGGACCTTAACCTATAGGGTAGTACATAAAATTCAGTGATAAGGTTTCAGATTTCACATTGAAAATAATCTTTCAGCAAGTATTAGTTCAGTTTTGGTGTAGTATCCAAGAATAAACAGTTATCTAAAGAGACTATTAAAATGCTCTTCCCTCTCCCACACTTATTAAAGCCTGCACCCCATACCTCACAGTCAACCCAATTGTAAAGGGATCTGCACAAATGTCAAACAGGACCACTCTTCTGAGAGCTTTTGTTTGTCGGGAAAATTTAATTTTCATAAAAATATATCATTTGTTAACATGCAATTAAGTTTTTTTTTTTTTTTGAGACAGGGTCTCGCTTTGTAGTTCGGGCTGGCTCTGAGCTCACTATGTAGCCTAGGCAAGCTTCGAACTCAGCAATCCTCCTGTCTCTGCCTCCTGAATGCTGGGATTACAGGCGTGAGCCACCACGCCTGGCTGCAATTAAGTATTTTTAATAACTAAATAATTTTTAATGCAGTGAATATTGTTAAACACAACTAAAATAAGGAAAACTTCCCTGTGGAGTCCTTACAATACTATAAAGAATCTTCCCAAGGGCCGGAGGTTTAGCTCAGTGGTTCTGGTGCCTGCTTTCTGAGTTTGATCCCAGTAATCACATACATTGCTGGGCATGGTGACTCACGCCCACCAGTAGTCAGTACCACATACCACAGTGCCTGGCGTGGTGGCTCATGCCTGTAATCCCAGCACTCGGGAGGCAGAGACAGGAGGATTGCTGAGTTCAAGGCTTGCCTGGGCTACATAGCAAGCTCAGGGCCAGCCTGAACTACAAAGCGAGACCCTGTCTCAAAAAAAAAAAGAATCTTCCCAAAAAGTATGGAGCCGCTGGTTTAGGAAATAGATATCCAAGTACAAAATTGGAAGAGATGTGATTTCTTTCTTAAATTTGCAATAAAATGAACAGCACTGCTATGTAGTAGTAGACATTAATAATAGGGAGGGTGGTAAAATAGTTTTTCATTCCTCTTTTTACTTTTTAACTGAGTTATCACTTATATACAATTGTACAAATTTGCAGAATGAAGCAGTCTCCTTAGAAGAAATAAGAATTAGGGTAGTACAAATGCTTGGATCTTTAGGAGGACAAATAAACAAAAACCTTGTAACAGGTAAGCTTTTTTATCTTAAAACTAATTTCTGTAGATACAACTATTTTAATTTGAATGTATAAAGATAACAACAGTATTTCCTGGTGCTTATTACTGTGGGTAAGTTACATCCTATCAAGTGTTATAGAGAATAAGATATTTCACTTAATAAAGTTCTTTGACTGTACCTGTGCAGTTGGAATCATTCAGTATATTACCAGAGAAATATTCTAGCTTGGTTTATATTAAACATGTTTTCTACTTTGAAATAGATCTGATTTGACTGTGTATTAAACTTATACCAGGAAATTAAATTTCTGAAAGCTCACTGTTTATAATATGTGAATATTTGTTTTGTTTTTAATGAGAATTAACTTTTTTTTGTGTGTGCTTTTTGGAGACAGGGTCTCGCTTTGTAGTTCAGGCTGGCCCTGAGCTCACTGTGGTGCCCAGGCAAGCCGTCGCGAACTCAGCAATCCTCCTATCTCTGCCTCCCGAGTGAGAATTAACATTTTTGATTAAAAATTCATTTGTTTTTATTTAGCAATTTGATGTTAAATATACTGGTGACTCTTAGTTATGTAGGAAAGTAGAAACTATACTTAACATTTTAAAAAGGCAAGTTTTAACATAAATATTATTCTTGACCATTGTTTCAAAAAATTCCCTTAAATAATTCTCACTGAATTTAAATATTCCAGAGTGTTAGACTTGTTTGAAATTAAGTTAAATTCAGAAATAGTATATGAGTGTTAATATTATAATATATAATGCATATAATATAACGTAGATAAAAAGAGAATGATGAATAAGGTGCTTTTAAAAGCACTGGTTTAGGTGATGGGAAGTAGAACAGTTGGTACTGGGAAGATTTTGAAGGGAAAACCACTTTTTCTAACTCTTCTTTGTCAGCTGCATCCTCACATGAAATGTTGAAGAAATGTGTGGCGTGGGACAGAGAAAAAAGGCTCAGTTTTGCAGTGCCTTTCAGAGAGATGAAGCCTGTCATTTATCTGGATGTGTTCTTGCCTCGGGTTGTTGAATTGGCTCTTTCAACTAGTGACAGACAAACTAAAGTACTTTTATTTTTCACTTGTTTATATATATATATGTATATATATATTGCTTTAAAAATATATAGTATTGGTTTGAAAATAGGTAATATATTTTGGCCATTCTGATATCATTAATTTTGTATGTTCTGTAACTAGAAAGAAATAGTTACCATTGGTAAGTGCAAGTTGAATATAAATTATAGATACTAACCTGGCAAAGCATTAATATATCAAACATTTTTCATAATGAAAAATGAAGTAAAAATGAGCATTTAAAAGTTATTTAAAAGATAGTTGGTGTTTTATTACCCTTTTAAACTGGGAGTTTAGATACAACAGATAAGATCTCAAGTTTTAATTTGTAAATATCTGAAGTGCTTTAAAAGTATGTTTATTAAAAGTAATAGTTGCAAATGTGTGTACAAATGAAGCAAGATTAAATCCTGCAAAGTGGCAGCATTGAAATATATTTCTTGTGAATAGTTTCATTGTCTAAAACTTTTACATTTTAATTCTTAACTCCTAGCTATCAATGAATGTTAATGGAAGCCTTAATTTTATATAAGAAATGATTCTTCCAGTCAGTTTTATATTTGGATTACCGTTTGGCTATTTGTAAGAGTTTTTCTTCTTAAAGGGCTTAATTGAATACCATTTAAAAATATTCTTCTGTGAACATGATAACATAAACTTTGCCAAACTCCTGGCCTATTCTAGGTGGCAGCTTGTGAACTGTTACACAGCATGGTCATGTTTATGTTGGGAAAAGCCGCTCAGATACCTGAAGGTGGTCAGGATTTGCCACCGATGTACCAACTGTATAAACAGACTTTTCCTGTGCTGCTTCGCCTTGCATGTGATGTGGATCAGGTGAGCACATGATTTTGGATCTGAAGCAATTTCAAAACCTAGAGTGTAGTCTCCATCAGGGAACAGCAGACATTGCTGCACATTGTACTCACCTAGACATCTTTAAAAACTAATATTATTCTTCTATATGCTTTTGGTTTCTCTTACAAGACAAACAAAAAGATCTTTAAACCTGTGTGTCTGATTTATTTCACTTCAAAGTGTGGTCTCAGAGTGCAACCATACCTGATGATAAATGTGATCACTATGTGTGTCAAAGGTAAAATACTAAAAAATAAAATTAAAAAAAGCAAGTATTGTTGCCTGGCTGCTTCCCTAGATGCTCTGATTTAATCAGTCAGGTGTGACCTGGGGCTCTAAACTTCTGAAAAGCTTTGTTGGAAACATAGTTTGCCTAAAGTTTGAGAACCACTGTCCTGGTAATGGCTACCAGAAGTCTAGGCATCCTGAAATGGACTGCCTGTCACCCGACTCAGGAATGGACTTAGTCGTTCACAGAATGGAAAACACTTCTCTTTGTCTGGGAGGCATGGAAGAAATGGCCAACATTTCCTGATGACTTCAGGGACAAATCCTCCAGTGCTGCCATGAAGCCGAAAAACATAGAAATCTCAGTCCATCTTATGAAATAGGCATAAATCTGATATCAGGGCATGTATATAAAAAAGAAACACAAAACTCAATAAATGCAGATGGAAAATTCTGCAGTATATATGAATGAATGCAGTCTAGTAGTGTGTTAAGATGCACCATGATTAAGGAGAATTTATACTAAAAACTGAAAATTTACCATAAAATAGATTTAAAAAATAGTGATCCTCTCCATAGAAACTTAAAAAGGGCTTTGATTGGTACTAGTAAGTAGGAATGGCTTAATAGTATCTTGCTTTGCTTTGTTTTGCCATACTGGGAACTAAACCCAGGCCCATTTTTACTGAGCTACACCCTCAGCCTCTTAAAAATAGAGATAGGGTCTTGCTAAGTTACTAGATTGCTCATGTTAGCTTGAACTTGAGATCCTCCTGTCCCAGCCTCTCAGAGTGCTGGAATTAGAGGCATATGCCATTATACCAACCTTTAGTGTTATCTTAATGATAAATATTTACATGAATCTCATGGCCAAATCATCCTCTGTGTGAAGCACTAATACATCCTGCTGCTCTGGGCTCCAACACTAGGATATGCTTATTTTGTTTGTTTGTTTGTTCTTTCTTTCAATAGCAGAAATTGAATTCAGGACTTTGTGCTTGTGAGGTAGGTGTGCCACTGAGCTAAATTGGCCCAGCTGTGCCTATTGTTAAGAGTGGTTCCTCACTAGGTGGAATAGGAAGTGTTAAGAGAGCTAGCTGTCTGGTTTTTTTATAAACAGATTAAATCTGTTTTGTGTGTGTGTTTTTGCCTGTGGCACAGGCTTTGAGGTCTGTATATGTAGGATATTGATTTGGCTCTTGTTTTGTCATGAGGGCATCTGTCCCGGTGGTAAACCACAGGGCATTACTTGCTTTGTAAAATGAATCATGATAATCTGTTTGTCATCTATGATATCTCATGTGTACACTTGATCAAATTAATAAATATGAATATTAAACCAATCATGTCTACCCTAAATTGCTCTCGTAAGTATGCATATTTTTCTTTGTTGAACTCTTAGAAACTGGAAATACAGTTAGAAAAAAATGGTTCATCTTAGAATTGAACTAGAAAAATATGAATTGTAATTTTGTTCTATTTTGTCCCACTGCAAGTGCCATTTAAATATTTAATTTCCAGTGTTCATTTACTTTACTGCAAAGGAAGTAAACTCCAGTGGTATTATTTCTTCAGGTAACAAGGCAACTATATGAACCACTTGTCATGCAGCTGATACACTGGTTTACTAATAATAAGAAATTTGAAAGTCAGGATACTGTTGCGTTATTAGAAGCCATATTGGTGAGTAGTAATTGATTCTTTTCTTGTGATTCTCACTGACTAGTTTTATATATATATATATTTTTTTTTTTTTTTTTTTTTTTTTTTTTTTTTTTTTTTTTTTTTTTTTTTTTTTTTTTTTTTTTTTTTTTTTTTTTTTTTTTTTTGCGCTACCACTCCCGGCACTGTGGTATGTGTATTGATGGCTGGTGGGTGTGAGTCTCCATGCCCAGCATTGTATGTGGTTACTGGGGATCGAACTCAGGACCTTGCGCTTGTGAGGCAGGCGCCTGAACCACTGAGCTAACCCTCCAGCCCCCTGGCTAGTTATATTTAAGGTGTATTTAGAACTTTAGGAAAAGTTACCTGTTAGGTTACCAAAATGTACCCTCTAGTGAGATAATTTTGTCATATCAAACTCAGACCTTGTGCTGTGAGGCAGGTGCTAAAACCACTGAACTAGATCCTTGGCCCCTTGTGTCATTTTTTTGTAGGGCAAAATTGGCATCTTTTTGGTTTTCCTGTTGTTATAGTAGGTCTTTGTGATGTTTCATTTGCCTGTTCACCTATTAGCTCACCAATGTGTTCCACAGTTTTTTGTTTGTTTGTTTGTTTTTGGATAGTTCCCTGGACAGAAACATTTTGTTTTTCCTCTACTGATCTCTCATGAATTCTAATTCCAATCCTCAAAAATTTTCTCTATATATTTTGGACTTATTTACATTGAAACTATCCAACCATCAAACTATGCTGCACATATTTACCATCAAGTGAAACACAACCATTGGCCAATCCTTTGTGTTTCAAGTAACAGCATAGTTGCTGTATAATTCATCAACAACATCTTCTCTGCTTTTGGTTTTGTTGTAAAAACTTACATCTCAGGCTTTAGTTTTGTTAAAGTTTAGTATAGTTAGATACAAAGAAATAGAGTCACTTGTTTCCCTTCTCTTCCTTCACTTATAAAGGCCATTCCACCCTAATATACTGACTGCCTAGAGCTACAGTGACCATGAAATACCTCAAGATGTTTATCAGTAGTCATGTATTCAGATGATATGTAAATTGCTTGGCTTTTTGAAACAACTCTCAAACAATGAACGGATAACAGCCAGATTATGAATTCTTTTTCTTTCTTGGTAGATAGTTTTGTCAGTAAACCCCAGGGAACCATATTTCCTCAGTGTCATTGTTATTCTACAAACCTCAAGCCCATACCTGTAAGTCTTTTACATTTCTGCAATTACCATGAGAAAGCCCTACTAAGTATGTGTGCTTTCAGTTCAGATAGGGAGGTGTCATAATAAACACATTTCAGTTTGTTGTGTTTTCTTTTTTTGAGACAGGGTCTTGCTTTGTAGTTCAGGCTGGCCCTGAACTCACTATGTAGCCCAGGCTAGCCTTGAACTCACAGTAATCTGCCTGCCTCTGTCTTCCGAGTGCTGCGATTACAGGCTTGAGTCACCATACCTGGCATTGTGGTATGTGGTTACGAGGGATTGAACTCAGGATCTTGCGCTTGCCAGGTAGATGCCGGAACCACTGAGCTAGATCCCTGACCCAATAAATACATTTTACAGAGTGACTGTTGGTGCATACAGAACATTTTTATTCTATTTAATTGTATATTTCACACCATCCATTGGCCTTTTGTCTGTTACAGTTTCCTACACTGAATCACAGTGCACAGTTTCCTACATTGAATGGCAATGGTCACATTCTGTCCAATAGTTTTCACCCCTGCCAAGATCCTCATTATATATTTGGATGTAGTTCTAACATGACAGTTTTGTACATTTCAACCAGTCCAATATATACTAACATTGCTATTTTCATCATCATCTGAATCAAGGTCTTCGTTGCTGATGTCTGTATTGGTGAATTCTTGCTCCATTTTACTGTCATACAAACTTTGGCTCATATGACCACCATCATCCATGCATCTAATATGGTGATTCACTTTCAGCCTCCTCTGAAACTAACAAATCTGATTTCACACATGCCATTGTACTGAATTGGGCTACGTTTCTCCTAGAAAAATCAAAAGAAAACTTAAAAAAAAATTACCCAAATCCTAAATGCACACCTGTTGGTGCTTTGGAGCTCTTGTATATACCTTACTGTTTTTCTGCCAAGCAGATGAATGCACAAATAGGTTCCTGCTCTCCTCACACTCACATTCCATTATGGTAAAGTACATGTTCACTTCATAGAAGAATGGTATTTTACCCCCATGATGGTTAGGTAAACATACACAAAAACTTAAATGGAGCATTATGTAGATAAAAATCCCAGTTTAACACATTTACACAGATGCACATACTCTATTGTTAGTTATACCAAGTGGGTAAAAAGAAAAATTCTTTCTTGTCTCCCCCACCATAGCTACTGAGATATCCAGTGCCGTGTTAAGCAGATCTCCCCCTATTTCAGTGTTAAATGGTTCTTTTCAAGTAAGACTTTTCTTGTATAGATCTGATAGAGAGTACAACTAGAGATGTTAAAGGGAGTAATTTTCTGTGTGACTGTTCGTCACATTCGTGTGGCTGTTTTCAGAGACCATGTGTTCATGAGGACTGTTTTTCCAAGAATTTATATTTTCAGAACCACATCTGATGTATGGTTTTTCTTTAGGTAGAAATGCAATTTCTTTGAATTTCCAAGGTTCTTACTTTCTCAGTATATGAAGCTCTTTGCTACTGTTCTGAGGTAAAATCAGCAACCTCAGAAATTCTTGGGATATAGCTATTGTGTTTCTTCAGAAAAGAAAAGATTGTTATTGTAATGTTAGATATTAGACTGTGTTCTGCTGCTGTAACAATACTGTGGGTAGGTGGTTTAGAAAGAAAAAAGATGTATTTTACTGTTTTGGAGACTGGGAAGTGTAATGCCAAAGTGTCAGCATTCCATGAGAGCCTTCTCACTGCATCATAGCATGGAGGGCAACAACTGGAAAGGAGTCACAGGAGTGAGGAAATAAGATCTCTTTTTCTGCCCTGTATAAGGCAGTTAATGTCATGGGGACTCTACCCTATGACTTCATTTATGATCATTTTCCTAAGGCCCACCTTCCAATACCGCCTACATATCAATTTAGAAATTAAGCTTCAAACATATGCTTTTAAGGCACAAATTCAAATATCACAGCATTTTCCCCCTTTTCTATGGATTTCAGTTTATTAATTTATTTAGAAGATAAGTATTTTCTGTGTACCACAAGAGATTATTTTGAGTTTGTGTTCTGTACAACCATATTGGTTTTCCTAGTGTTTATATTTTTGTCTAGTGCTATAAATAATTTTTAGAGCATAAGCTAGTAATACTTAGAAGCTGAGCAAGGGCATTCATTTGGTATTTTATGGCTACAAAAGTAAGGTAGATTTAAAAAGAAGTGAAATAAAGGTATCTTTGTTTCATTTCAGGATGGAATTGTGGATCCTGTTGATAGTACCTTAAGAGATTTTTGTGGTCAGTGTATTCGAGAATTCCTTAAATGGTCCATTAAGCAGACTACACCGCAACAGCAGGAAAAGAGTCCAGTAAACACCAAATCTCTTTTCAAGCGACTGTACAGCTTTGCACTTCACCCTAATGCTTTCAAGAGGCTTGGAGCCTCACTTGCTTTTAATAACATCTATAGAGAATTCAGGTATGTCAGCCAAGTGATGGGGAGGAAAGCTAAAGAGGCTCTTAAAACTTTCAGTGGTGATTTTTAAAAGTGGCTTGGTATTTAATTTCATTCATATAATTCTGTATCAAGTATTTAGTGATTACATGTTGGATTCTGTGTGTAGGATTAAAAATGAACTAAAATTAAATTTTCCTCCAAGAAGCTTAAAATTACTGAGAACACAGAAATGTAATAGCCCAGGATTTTTGTAAATGTAACAAATGACACATGTACAGGGTTTTTTTAGAGCACAAAGGAAGAGTACTTAGTTTGGTCTGAAGATGAGATAAGGCCCCTCAAACATAGGCCATAAAGGACTAGTGGGAATCAGCTAAGGTGTTTGAGATCAAAGAGTATAGAGTAGATGGCATCTGAGTATAGAGTATAGATCAAAGAGTATAGAGTATAGAGTATAGAGTATAGATCAAAGAGTATAGAGTAGGATGGCATCTGAGGTGTAGAGACATTTGATCTTCCCAGCCTCCACTCTCTGAGGTTTGGAAGGAAGTGCAGTGAGACTAGTGAGCAGGGCTTTGGCTGCGTGGCCAAGTGAGAGTCTCCTCTGGTGACTGTGAAATCATAGAGTTCTTGAACATGGAGCAGCACAGTTAGATTTCTCCCTAAAATTTACCTGCTGGTAGCTAAATGGAGAATGGATCCTGAGTTCAGTCCTCAGTACTGGAAAAAGAAAAATTAAATTAGAAATTAAAATAGGAGGGAACTGGAGGTATTGCTCAAGAGTATGCACAAGGCTCCAGGTTTGATTCTTGGTACCAAAAAAAGAACAAAACCAAGACAAATGGAATCTGTGTGTGTGTGTGTGTGTGTGTGTGTGTGTGTGTGTTGTGTTAATTAGAATTTGAATCAGTATGTTATTTATCATGTTAATATTTTAAATTGTGAAACCTATAAGAGGATGTAAACGTGTAAAATTTACAGAAATATAACAGATTTCTGCATACCTAACCCTAGATTGAGAAATAGGATCTTAACAGTATTCTAGAAACCCCTCTCATTTCCAGAGGTATTCATTCTTCTTTCATGTCACTTCTGTCCTCCTTTTCATTATAGCTTTATTGTTTATGTGTGTCTCTCTCTTCAGTATATTCCTTCATTTTGGAAAGCAGATAGTAAGTGTAAGCTGCTTGATGTGAGTCAGTGACAGTCTTTTCACTGTTAGAAGAAAGCCCAAGAGAGGCTGTAAGATGAATGAAAACCTGGCTTCAACCTCACAGAGAGACCACAGGGCTCTTT
Organism: Thryonomys swinderianus; assembly: GCA_004025085.1. Classification (NCBI taxonomy): domain Eukaryota; kingdom Metazoa; phylum Chordata; class Mammalia; order Rodentia; family Thryonomyidae; genus Thryonomys; species Thryonomys swinderianus. The sequence continues at coordinate 22,273 of PVIC010008775.1, forward strand.
CAGGATCTGTAGTCCTCTTGTGGATCTATAGTCCTAACAGGCTGTGCTCTCCCCACATGGCCAGGAAGTATCTCAGTACCTGATGTCCAGGAAAATAGCCTCTAAGGATTTGGTTGGCGTTGTTTCTGCCTTTCAGCTTGCTGTGCCCATCCTTTCTGTCAGGAGTAGGTGAAAGCCACATACTCTGGTGAGTAAAAGAGTACTGTTGGCTGATCTGGCCAGAACATACACAGAAGAGGAGCCTCAATCACATGGTCATGGTAAACCAGGCTTGGATCGTCTGGATATTTCGTTTAGGCTGAAGGAACCAAGCAGTCCTGTATCAGTTGAGACCTGCCTGTGTGTCTCTTCCACAGTCCCAGCCAATTAGCTCAGTGTCTTTGCTCATGCTGGTTTTGCTTGTTGGCAGTTTTCTTTATCTTAAGGGTATAAGATGTTGGAGGATACATGAGGCTTGTGGAACTGAAAGGCCTTGCCCTTCTTGAGATCCAAATTTAAAAAGAATTATGTAATACTCCTGCCAGTGTAAATACCAGTTTCCAGTTCTTATAATTCTTCCCTATCCTCCTTCCCTTGTCCTGCTGCTTTTGTTCCATCAGTGTGTCCCTCCTCGTAGATGATACAGCTTCTAGGTGCTCACTGCTGGGGGGGCGGGGTGGATCTGAAGACTATTAGAACTTTCCATTCTTGTTTTTCTGTAAGTCCCTGTGAGAGTGAGTGCCTGCATGCATGGTTTTGTACTCAGTCATTTGCTGTCCTGTGTCATTAAGGAGCACTTTTCCCAGTGAGAGAGCTAGCCTCTGCAACCAATCATGAGTTTTCTCTGAGTCACATGTCACCTAATGACAAGGACACATTTTGAGAAATGTGCCTGTAGGTGACTTTGTCATTGTGTGAATATCTTAGAGTGTACTTACACAAACCAAGATAGTTACAAGGAAGCCACAGGAGAATATAAGATCTGGGACCTCTGTTTTGTGTGTGTGTGTGTGTGTGTGTGTGTGTGTGTGTGTGTGTGTGTGTGTGTGTTCTGTCATTGACTAAAATGTTATTACACATGACTGTGTAAGTAGATGGTCCATAGATAGTAAATGAATAAATTACTTGAGTGCAGTAAAAGGCTTAAGGGCTATACTATTAATGTTGGGTTGTTTTAGGTAAGTTGAAAACTTTCAAGTTTCCTAGATTTTCAAAGATCATATATATGGTATCATCTCTTTTCCCCATCCTGAATTTTGATGAAATTGTCAGTTCAAGAAATGAAAGAGGAAGAAAGGTGAGGAGGGGCAGGTGGATATGGAGGAAAGCCTGTGCTGCCTTTAGCTTATACCTCGTGAGGCTTTACTCTGCTCTTGAAAATAGGGTTCTTTGAGAAGTGCTTTAGGTTGTTCTGTGTTTAAAACTTTAGAGCCTTAAAAATTGTAATGAAAGGTTGCATTCTTTAATACTATTTCTTCTTTCCTCCTTTCTAAAGCCTTATTATTTTCTTAGGTGAAACTTAATATTCTTTATTTTTCAGGGAGGAAGAATCCCTGGTAGAACAGTTTGTGTTTGAAGCTTTGGTGATATATATGGAGAGCCTGGCCTTGGCACATGCGGATGAAAAATCCTTAGGTATGTGTTTATTGCTCTGTTTGCTGTTGGTGTTGACTCACCCAGGAAGTAAACCTCAGGTGATTCTCTCATAATTTTTTTTTAATTTTTTTTTTTTTTTTGAGATAGGGTCTCGCTTTGTAGTTCAGGCTGGTTCTGAGCTCACTATGTAGTCCAGGCAAGCATCGAACTCGGCAATCCTCCTGTCTCTGCCTCCCGAGTGCTGGGATTACAGGCATGAGCCACCATGCCCGGCTCTCATAATATTTTATTCCTTCCACATCTCCCATAAGTAAGTCTGATATGCTCTTCGAGAGCCCCAGGTCCAGTGTATATAAAAAAAGGTTTCTCGGGGGCCAGAGGGTTAGCTCAGTGGTTCCCGCGCCTGCCTCGCAAGCGCAACGTCCTGAGTTTGATCCCGTAACCACATATAATGCTGGGCGTGGAGACATGCCCACCAACAATCAACACCGCATACCACAATGCCGGACGTGGTGGCTCACGCCTGTCATCCCAGCACTCGGGAGGCAGAGACAGGAGGATTGCTGAGTTCGCGGCAGCTTGCTTGGGCACCATAGTGAGCTCAGGGCCAGCCTGAACTACAAAGCAAGACCCTGTCTCAAAAAGCAAAAAAAAAAAAGACGTTAAGTCAGAAATGTGCTAAAGTATCCAAGAGAGTAAAAAAAAAAAAAACTTTATAATTAAATTCTGTTAAGACTAGAAGGAATGTCATAGAATTTCTGAGCTAGACTTCTGAAAACTGTTGGTTTCAACGCTTGCTATAGTCAGGACACAGGCTCAGAGTGTCAGTGGGGTTTAGAGGATGTAGTCATGGACGCATGACTTCTTCACTTACTTTGACCTTGAATTTCTGTTTCTCTTTTTTTTGAGACAGGGTCTCGCTTTATAGTTCAGGCTGGCCCTGAGCTTACTATGTAGCCCAGGCAAACCTCAAATTTAGCAATCCTCCTGTCTCTGCCTCCCAAGTGCTGAGATTACAGGCGTGAGCCACCACGCCCGGCACTGTGGTATGTGGTATTGATTGCTGGTGGGCGTGAGTCATCACACCCAACATTGTGTGTGGTTACCAGGATCAAACTCAGGACCTTGTGCTTGCAAGGCAGGCGCCGGAACCACTGAGCTAAATCTCCGGCCCTCTGTTTCTTTCTTAAAAAGATGGTGTGTTCTGTTACCCTTTATGGGCAAAGTTGCCTAGCTTTTTATTTTGGCTTATCCTGTATTTTATTTTTGTGTCTTAGTTACTATATAGATGAATTTTCTAAACAAGGGAAACTTTACTCTTTTCAAAATAATTGCCCTTTACCAGGCATTGGATTCAATCCTCAGCACCATAGAAAACAAAAACAAAAACAAAACTTTTTTCTTGGTCCACAGGTCACCACTCTAAATAATTCTGTGGGCTGAGGGATGTAGCTCAGTGGTGCTGCACCTGCCTGACAAGTACAAGGTGCTGAATTCTTTCCCTGGTACCAGGAAAAAAATTAAAAATGAAAAATAAAAAAATCCTTCTAGACTTCTCTGGGTAGTTTATCATCTTAGTTTAGTTCTCCTTCCTCAGTGGCCATACTGCAAAACTATAACATAGTTTATCCTGTAGTAGAAGAAAGAGTGGTCAGGGAATCCATACCCCTTTTAAGGGTAGCCTTGAACTGAGGTGCACAAGCTGTGCTCCTGCATGGGGTTTTGTATTGTCTAAGTCTCCCTTATCTCCAGACTGTCCAGTAAGGCTGTGTTTTGTCCCGCAGCAGTAGTGGTGCTGCAGGTTCTAGTTGGGCATGGTATAGCTCTGTGTACATGCACGTGAGCAGGCACGTGTCCTTCTGTCCTGAAGTCTGTCTTAAAACTGGGTTTTGTTTGTGGTTCTGGATGTGCATTATATTTAAATTTTATATTCTGAGTGATGAGACAGTCTTAAAGCTAAGTAAAATTACATGCGAAAGCTAAATCTTGGAAACAACCGAGATGCCCATCAACTGGAGACTAGATAAAGAAGATGTGGTTTTTCTATAAAATGGAGTATTACTCTGCCATAAAGAGTGATAAGTTTGAGTCATTTATATTCAAATGGATGTACCTTCAGGACATACTCATAAGTGAAATAAATATGTCACAGATCTGTAAATATCACATTTTTTCTCTGGTATGAGGAACTGAAGGTGTAAATGAGCTCTAGAATATATGGTAGATGTTGTGAAATAGAAAATATTCAAAGGGAAATGGGGTGTAGGGGGTAACAAGTGGAAGAAAAATATGATAGTAATAAAAAAAGGGAAACACAGCTTACATATATAGGGGCGGAGGATTGTAGGGGAGATGGGAGAATGGGAAAAAATGAGAATTAAATTGTGTCATAAACCAGTACAAATTCCCAATATAGCGTGTGATCATGATGTGTGTATATAATGCACCAATATTCAATTTTTTTTTTTTTTTTAGACAGGGTCTCACTTTGTAGTTCAAGCTGGCTCTGAGCTCAATATGTAGTCCAGGCAAGCCTTGAACTCAGCAACCCTCCTGTCTCTGCCTCCGGGTGCTGGGATTACAGGCGTGAGCCACCACACCTGGCAATATTCAAATTTTTTAAAAATTACATTTTTAAGTAGAAAATTAGGCCAACAAAATTATGATATTATTTCTTTAGTGATTATCAGTTATTTATTTTCTCTGGAATCTGTTTGGTTTTGAAAAATAGGAACCATTCAGCAGTGCTGTGATGCTATTGATCACCTAAAGCGCATCATTGAAAAGAAGCACCCTTCTTTAAACAGAGCAATAAAACGGCGTTTACCAAGGTCAGTGATAATATTTTCCTTTCCCTTTTTCTCCTCAACATAAAAAATTCTTAACTGGGCCAGAGATTTAGCTCAGTGGTTCAGCGCCTGCCTCGCAAGCACAAGGTTCTGAGTTCGATCCCGGTAACTACATACAATGCTGGATGTGGTGACTCACGCCCACCAGCAATCAATACCACACACCACAATGCCAGGCGTGGTGGCTCATGCCTGTAATGCCAGCACTTGGGAGGCAGAGGCAGGAGTATTGCTGAATTCGAGGTTTGCCTGGGCTACATAATGAGACCCTGTCTCAAAAAAAAAAATTCTTAGCTGATAGAGGACAATTGGGATAAATATGTAGAAGTATAAATAAATCATTTTCTCCACACCAAAAAAAATGTATAGAAATATGAGAAGTCACCTTTCCAGAGGAGATAAAAACCTTTATGTTTAAAAATGCTTGGTTTAAGATTTAAGTTATTTGGGCCAGAGATTTAGCTCAGTAGTTCTGGCGCCTGCCTAGCAAGCACGAGGTTGCTGGTTCTTTCCCCGGTAACCACATACAACAATACCATGAGCAGTCAGTACCGCATACCACAGTGCTGGGCGTGGTGGCTCACGCCTGTCATCCCAGCACTCGGGAGGCAGAGGCAGGAAGATTGCTGAGTTCAAGGTTTACCTAGGCTACATAGTGAGCTCAGGGTCAGCCTGAACTACAAAGCGAGACCCTGTCTCAAAACAAACAAACAAACAAAAAGATTTAAGTTATTTGATCTTGATTGGAATGATACACATTGAAAATTAGTTTTGAAACATTAGTTTTGACATTTTATTTTACCTATACTAATTTCTATCCAATGTATCTAGTGTTGTATCTATCTAAGTATCCTTGAGAAGGAATTCCTGAGTCAAGTCTGGGGCAGGGCCACAGAACTTTCTTTTGTAACTAGTTTGCAGGTGCTGTTGGTATAGCTGCTCCAGGACCCACACCTTGAGAAGGACTGTATCAGACTCTAAGCTCTCATTTGTTCTGAGAGACACTGAAAAAAGAGCATGAAAATAGTTGGTGGTGGTCTGTAAAGAAACATTTAAAAATTTTTTCTTACATAAAAAATACAATGAATCTCATCAGCTTCTAGGGGCGGTTTAATCTATGATGTTTTGATTTCATTCTAATGATAAGACTTTAAAGTGTATCAGTGTGACAAAATTGAGTTTGTGATTTCTGGACTCTTAGGTAGTTAAACGTTGAATGTCGCAGAGTGTAAGTGACACCATATTCTTTCTGTGCAGAGGATTCCCACCTTCAGGGTCATTGTGTCTGTTGGATTTGGTCAAGTGGCTCCTAGCTCACTGTGGAAGGCCCCAGACAGAATGTCGACACAAGTCCATAGAACTGTTTTATAAGTTCATTCCTTTACTGCCAGGTATGTTGTTTCATAGATCCTAAGAAATGATGTTAGTGTAGAGATGTAAACTTATTAAAAACATGGTCTTTATAGTGATAAAGACTGTTGCAAAACTGTTTATTTGAAGAAACATTGATCCTCTGAAATAAAAAACACATCCACTGTCTTTCCATTATTTAAATTTGTTATGGATATTTCAAAGAAATTAAAAAACTAAGAATGTCTCATCATTTCAGGTTTGTGTGACAGATGACAGATTGTGACTACAAAAGTATCATTTTGATGTTTGATTATGCAGAAGTAAATGTAGAATTTTCTCCTATCTTTTTGCTGCACTATAGTTCTGCTTTTCTTTAAATCACATTTAAAAGAAGAGTTGGGTGACCATTGCAGTTAACATAATGTTCAACCAAGACTCAAAACACAAATTTATGGAATAATACGGTTCAGTTTTAACATGTAGCTAATAAGAAATTGCCTGAATCCAAGGTCTGAATTCTCATTGTGAAAGTAGAAGAAAGCAGCAAACTATACTTTATATGAGTTTCTGATGAAACCATTCGACTATACTTACATGTTTGAAGTAGTTACTGAATTAGTCAGGAACAAATGTGTTTTCTGTTTTGTTCACTAAGTATCCCAGGGATTAATAGGTTTTTCATTAAGGAAGCTGACCTAGGACTGAGGCAGGCCCTGCCCCCCACTTTGCTTCCAGGCACTAGGCACCAATCCACAGTGAGGACAGAGGGTTGTGCATGTGCCTCTGATAGGAAAGATGCTAATTGCTTGGCAGAATGTGGGGTGGAGTTAGGATTAGTCAGAAAGAGTCTAAATTATGTTGTACTCTGTGATATGTTCTGATGCTTATACTGTGTATTTCATGCACTATACTATATGCTAATACTGTGTGTAAATATATTTATATTCATAGTGTATACATGCTATTATATAGTATTTTCATCGGCTATAATTTTATGTAAGTAAAGGAAATATGCATGTATGTTTAATTTAGAGCATTGCTGAAAAGTACTGTTCGTATTTTAAATTTGCTTACTACTTTTAGTTTATAGACTTTCTGATGTGTTAAATCATTCTCACAACAAATCATACTGTAAAATCATACTGTGAAGATCGAACCAGCAGAGGGCACCAGTGTCACGGGCTTTAGATGCTTTTGTTGCTCCATTTAGTTGCCTAAGATAAGAACCTTGGTTTTTTTTTGTTTTGTTTTTGTTTTTTGATACAGGGTCTCGCTTTGTAGTTCAGGCTGGCCCTGAGCTCACTATGGTGCCCAGGCAAGCCGCCGCGAACTCAGCAATCCTCCTGTCCCTGCCTCCTGAGTGCTGGGATTACAGGCGTGAGCCACCACATCCGGCGACCTTAGTTCTTTTTTAATGCTTGGGAGCCACTTTATATTTTTTGTTTTAGTTTATTCTTACAGTGTAGCACAGAATGTTTACATTCCTTGTGGGAAGTTGGTATGTGCACATAACACATCTTAATTCTTTTTTTATCCCTTTTCCTTCCTCTCCCTCCTTACTCAACCATCTTTTGATTTCCTTCCTTCCTTCCTTTCTTTCTTTTTTTCGTTTTGTACATGTTTGCAGTATGTAACACTTACATTCCTTGTGTGGGGTTGGTACATGTATATAACATGTGCTAGTTCCTTTTTTTCATCTTCTTGTCTTTCCCTCTCCCCTTCATCTCTGATCCCCTTTCCTTTTGAGAATGAACTATCTTCCTACTTCCTATTATCTTTTAAAAAGAAACAGTGTGATATTTAAATTTGTGTACCTGATTTATTTCATTTAGCATTATGATCTCAAGATGCATCTGTTTTCTTACAAATCATTTGCATTTTTCTTATTTTGTGGCGAGGAAGTACTCCGTTGTGTGTAAATATCATATTTTCTTTATCTGTTGATAGGCATATGTGCTGTTTCCCAGTTTTTATTAATTGTGCTACTATAAACATGGGTATGCAAGTATTACTGTAACACGGTGTCTTTAACTCTTTTGGGAAGATTCTCAGAAGAGGAAAAGCTGGGTCAGATGGAATTTCTAGTTTTGGTGTTCTGAGGATTTTCCGTACTAATTTCTCTAGTGGTTGTAGGTTACATTCCCATCCTCAGTATAGGATTCCTTCCAGCCACTCAGCCTCTCCAGCGTTTGTTACTATTTTATTTCTTGATGATAGCCTTTCTTTCTAGGGGAAGATAGAATCTTAGTGTTGTTTAATTTGTATTTCCTAATGCCCAGTGGTGTTGACTATTTCTTCATGTATTTATTGGCCATTTATACTCATGTGAAGTGTCTGTTCATTTCACTTGCCCGTTTTTTATTAGGTCTTTTATTATGAGGGAGATCTAATTTGTTTTGAGTTCTTTATATATTCTAGACATACGAATCCTCTCTGAAGTATTGCTGACAACATTTTTCCTTGTTTTGCAGTTGTCTTTTCACTTCATTGGTTGTTTCTTTGCTTTGTTTTTTTTAAATTGAATTTTGGTACATTTTATATATACATCATGATCATATTCAACATTGAAAATTTATACCTGTACATGATTCTTTTTCTTTGAAGAAGGTTTTTAATTTGATATGACCCTATATGCAACTGGGGTTCTGTTCAGAAAGTTCTTATATATGCCTGTAACTTCAAGAGTTTGACCTATTTTGTTTTCCAATGTGGTTTCTGGTCTAACATTTAGTTCTTTGATCCATTTTGATTTTAGTGTAGTACATGGTGAGAGAAGAACCTTGTATATTTCACAAAAGTACAAATGGCCAATAAATACATGAAGAAATTCTCAATACCACTGGCTATTAGGAAATGCAAATTGAAACAATACTGAAATTCCATCTTCCCCTAAAAGGATATCCAGTATCAAAAGTGCTGTAAACCTCTACTATGCAAAGACATAAAGAGATGCCTAACATAGTCCCTTTTAAGCTAATCAAGAAAAAGACAGTAGGGGCCGGAGGGTTAGCTCAGTGGTTCCAGCGCCTGCCTCGCAAGTGCAAGGTCCTGAGTTCGATCCTGGTAACCACATAGAATGCTGGGCGTGGTGACTCATGCCCACCAACAATCAACACCGCATACCACAGTGCTGGATGTGGTGGCTCACGCCTGTCATCCCAGCACTCGGGAGGCAGAGACAGGAGGATTGCTGAGTTCGCAGCGGCTTGCCTGGGGACCATAGTGAGCTCAGGGCCAGCCTGAACTACAAAGCGAGACCCTGTCTCCAAAAAGCAAAAAAAAAAAAAAAAGAAAAAGAAAAAGACAGTAATGAAGGAGAACAGCAGGTATATTCTGGAAGGCCACAGAAAAGATATGCCAAGGGCAGCTCATTAATTTTATATGAATTTATGTTGGAAAAAGGCCATAGCTTATCTATCACCTGCCATTTTGGTTTAACAAAAACAATTCTATGAGCACTGTATTTATTTAGTTCAAAATATACAAGGCATGTTAGGCAGATGCTTAGTCACTGAGGTATACCTAGTCCTATTTTCCTCTCTTAATACTGAAAATATCCTATTCTTTTTTTTTTTTTTTTTTTTTTGCTTTTTGAGACAGGGTCTCGCTTTGTAGTTCAGGCTGGCCCTGAGCTCACTGTGGCGCCCAGGCAAGCCGCCGCGAACTCAGCAATCCTCCTGTCGCTGCCTCCCGAGTGCTGGGATTACAGGTGTGAGCCACCACATCCAGCATTGTGGTATGCGGTGTTGATTGTTGGTGGGCGTGTCTCCACGCCCAGCATTATATGTGGTTACCAGGGATCGAACTCAGGACCTTGCGCTTGCGAGGCAGGCGCCGGAACCACTGAGCCAACCCTCCGGCCCCCTATTCTTTATATATAACATTTTTTATTATTTTAGTTTCTTCTCTCACTTCACTAGAAGCAGAATGATTTGACCTTTTCAGATCTACTGATTTTGGAGCAATATAAACTATATTTCTTTGATTTAGAAGTTTAATATAAAAAGAAACTATCTTTTAATAGCTTTTTCATGTCATGTTCAACTAATTTTGTAATGTTAAGGAAATCAAGGAGCCATACTTTGTGTATGCCTATAATGCCAGCACTTGGGAGGCTGAAACTGGGAAATTACCATGAGTTCAAAGCCAGCTTGAACTAGATAGTAAGGTCTTATCTCTAAAAACAAACAAATAAAAAAGTTGAGGAGAGTGGCTTCTTTTTCTTTTTTTTTTTTTTTGAGATAAGGTCTTGCTTTGTAGCTCAGGCTAGTCTTAAACTCATGGCAATGAAAGCAGTGGTTTTGGGGAAGTTACTATCTTAATAGTAACTATAGTGAAGCAAATTATGAGTACTATAGTAAAGATTATCCTATATTATTTTGAACTTTTAGCTAGGCACAACTATTAAATTAATTATATGGAAGTTATTTGTAATATGTATGTTTTAATTTTGTTTCTTTTTAAGGCCACAAATCCCCTTCTTTATGGTTGAAAGATGTTATTAACAAAGAAGATATTTCTTTTCTCATAAGCACATTTGAAGGGGGAGGCAGCGACTGCGATCAGCCTTCTGGGATCCTTGCTCAGCCAACCCTCTTCCACCTGCGAGGGTCTTTCAGCCTGCGGGCAGCCCTGCAGTGGCTGGACCTGCTCCTCGCAGCACTGGAGTGCTACAACACGTTCATTGAGGAGAAGACTGTGGAGGCACACGAGGTTCTCGGTAGGTAAAATTCACCTTTAAGAACCATTGCCTGTTCTGCTAAGTCTCCCTGCGTGGAGAGTTCACTTTGTGTCAGAAGAATAGTAATGGCATTGCTTAGTGTTGCAGAAAGAGCTTTACTGGCATTCCCACGTATGTTAGTTAATTTTCTGTTACTGAGATACAATAACTGAGAGAATCAACATAAGAACATAAAAGGTTTATTTTGGCTCCCAGTTTTGGCGGTTTCGGATGGCGGTTGGTGGGCTCTGTTGCTCTTGAGCCCGCAGGGAGGCAGCACTCATGGTGAAAGCACATGACAGAGTGCGCTGCTCACCTGATGGCAGCCAGGGATCAAAGGGAATGGGAGGAAGAGCCAGGGTCCTAGTATCTCCTTCAAGGTCCTGCCTCCAAGGACCTCACTTTTTCCCAGTAGAGTACACTACCTCAAGTTCCACTACTTCCTGGTAATACCAAAGGTTGATGACTAAGACTTTTCTTTGAGGGACACTTACTAAACCATAATGGCATTTAATATCACAGTGAGGACTGCAAATTGGATGGCAATTTGAGGGAGCTTATAAAAGCCTGTGTAAAGCTTCCACTTCCTTTTTCTGGTTTTTGTGGTGCCAAACAGGGACTCGTGCATACTAGGTTGGCACTCCGCCCCTGAGCTGTATCCCCAGCACTTTTCCTGCTATTTTTGGGTTTTTCTGTTTTTGTTTTTCTTTTTTTGAGGGTCTTGCTTTGTAGTTCAGGCTGGTCCTGAGCTCATTATGTAGCCCAGGCAAGCCTCGAACTCCGCAATCCTCCTGCCTCTGCCTCCTGAGTGCTGGCATTGCAGGCGTGAGCCACCACGCCTGGCACTGTGGTATGTGGTACTGATTGCTGGTGGGTGTGAGTTACCATACCCAGTACTGTTGTATGTGGTTACTGAGGATCAAACCAGGGACCTTACGCTTGCTAGACAGGCACTGGAGCCACTGAACTAAATCTCCAGCCTAGTTATTTATTTATTTATTTATTTATTTATTTATTTATTTATTTATACCTAAAATTGAACCCAGGACCATTAGCATAGTGGGCAAGGGCTCTACTTTTGAGCTGCACTCCCAGGCCTTTACTGCCTTTTTAAAGACTTGTTCAGAAGTTTTTGATGGTCCTTTAGTAAAGCACCCCTTGGAGGTTTTTATTTGATGTAAAATATTGAAAGGGTTCTTCATGACAAGGGGCCTTGTTAATGTTATTCCAAGTTTTTTTTGTGTATAGTAGTATCTTTTTTCCCACATTGTTTCAGCTTTTTTATTTTATTTATTTATTTGTTTACAGTACCGGGGATTAAACTTGAGCCCTTGTGTGTGCACGGTTGGCGCGGTACCACTTGAGCTAAATCCCCAGCCCCCTCAGCTTTTTTTTTTTTGCTTTTTGAGACAGGGTCTTGCTTTGTAGTTCAGGCTGGCTCTGAGCTCACTATGGTGCCCAGGCAAGCCACCGCGAACTCAGCAATCCTCTTGTCTCTGCCTCCCGAGTGCTGGGATTACATCCCCTCAGCTTTTTAAATCATAGTACAATACTAATGGTGTTGCTTGCAGAGATTGATATTCAAGATGGAAGATTTTGTGTGCCTTACCCTGTGCTGGGAAAAAGGAGGGCATCTCTCCCTTTCTGGTGACTTCCTGGGAACACACCTGAGGGTAGTAGGTGGTTCTGGCGGACTGAACAGTTGGAGTTCACAAATGGGAGATGTATCCTCTGCATTCTCCCACCAGTCTTCTTGAAAATTCTTTCCCATTGGCTGAGTCAGACTTGTCACTTTGGAGCAGGTCCTGTTATTTAAAGTATTTTTAACCTGGAGGATCCATTCTAGTCTTAGCAGTGATGGTATTTTGCAAGAGGAACTGTCATTCTTTCCTCAATCCTGTCAGAAATGACATCTGTATTTTAGGAGTTTGTGAGAGAGAGACTAGGCATTCTTAGTTGAAACGGAGCTTATATAATCCTGTGTGAAGCCTTCACTATACTAGGAAAAAGTGTAGAAAGGAGAAAATGGAAAATTTTCTCCCTTAACTACATTGCCCAATGATTAAAAACTACAAGTGCTAGGCGTGTTCGCTCATGCCTATAATCCCAGCATTTGGGAGGCAGAGGCAGGAGGATTGCTGAGTTTGAGGTTTGCCTGGGCTATGTAATGAGCTCAGGGCCAGCCTGAACTACAAAGTGAGATCCTGTCTCAAAAGCAAAACAAAACAAAAACTATGAACAATTCAGTTTTTATTTTTCTAAACTTTTTCTGTACATATGAAACTCTTACATATCAGACTCTCTCTGTCTCTCTTTCTCTTGTTTTTTTTTTTTTTTAGTTTTTTGATACAGGGTCTTGCTTTGTAGTTCAGGCTGGCCCTGAACTCACTATGTAGCCGAGGCTAGCCTCAAACTCTTGGCAATCCTCCTGCCTCTGCCTCCTGAGTGCTGGGATTATAGGCACAAGCCACTATGCCTCGCATTGTGGTATGTGGTACTGGGGATCAAACTTGGGACCTTGCCCTTGCCAGGCAGGCACCAGAACCATTGAACTAAATCCCCGGTCTTACATTCTCTCTCTCTCTTTCTCTTTTTTTTTTTTTTTGAGACAGGGTCTTGCTTTGTAGTTCAGGCTGGCCCTGTGCTCACTATGGAGTTTAAGCATGCCTGAAACTCAGCAGTCCTCCTGCCTCTGCCTCCCGAGTGCTGAGATTACAGGCATGAGTCACCACACCTGGCATTTACATTCTCATTTTTAAAGCATAAAATTTTCTCATTTTTATAATGGATGCTTGCATAAAAACAAGAGATACCATTTTATATTATATAATCATTGTGTATTCTTTAATGTGCTTTTTAAAAAACAACTGATGATCTCAAACTCTATGTCAGTAAACATAGTTTGATCTAGTTATAATGACCGTATATTACTGGATTATATGAATGTCTTTATTTTGTTCATTTACCCCATAAAACATACAACATTGGGCCAGAGGGTTAGCTCAGTGATTCCAGCGCCTGCCTCGCAAGCGCAAGGACCTGAGTTCGATCCCCGGTTACCACATATAATGCTGGGCGTGGAGACACGCCCACCGACAATCGACACCGCATACTACAATGCCGGACGTGGTGGCTCACGCCTGTAATCCCAGCACTCGGGAGGCAGAGACAGGAGGATTGCTGAGTTCGCGGCGGCTTGCCTGGGCACCATAGTGAGCTCAGGGCCAGCCTGAACTACCCTGTCTCCAAAAAAGCAAAAAAAAAAAAAAAACATAAAACATTAAAACCTTTCTTTCACTCAAAAATTGACAACTGAAAGTTTCCTCATAACTTTAAATAATTAAGTTGTAATTCGTGATGCATTGTCAGTATTGAGATTTTATTATAAAACTGTTGACATTACATGAAAAGAATGAATTCAGTACCCCTCAAGTATTGTAATAGTTTTATATTCAGTACCATCAGCTTTAAAATGCAGTTTCTTTATTGGAAATTTCGCAGATCCCTCAACGTAATATTCTCATGCCATATTTCTCACACTATTTTATCCTGAAGTATTATGTTTTTATGCTTTAGATTTTACTTTAACTCTACATAGGCCTTTGCTAAAAAGGATCTACATGTTTACAGATTTCTTTTGTGTTACTACATTGTTTTCAACCAAAACAACAAAAATATAATAATAATTTTGATGAGTTATTCTTATACACAGAAGAGAGCTAGAAGATGATGGGCTAGGAGCAGGCAGCCTCCACAAGCCACCCTGAGAATCTTATCCTTACCATCACATACGTGCCTCTGAGGAAATAGGGCAACCATGGGAAGCACTGGATTACAATTTGAGCTTCCAAGCCACCAGGCAAACCTCAACATTCTGATATTTAGAAAGATAAGTCACTAGAGCTACATGCTGAACGAAACACTACTCAGTAGGGAAGGGAAACTTGTTCTTCCAAAAGATGGAAGAGAGAAACTGCAGCACATTCTTTTTTTTTTTTAATTGAATTCTTTATTGGTACATTTTATATATAGCTCACAATCACACTCAACATTGGGGAATTTGTACCAGTATATGACACAAGTTAATTCTCATTTTTACCCATATCCCAACCCACCCCAAAACCCCCACCCCCTGTATACATTCTTTCTTTTTCTTTCTAAATCATATTTATTCTTTTCCCTCATTACTTCCCCTACCGCATTCCCTTTGAATATTTCCTATTTCACAAAATCTATCATACATTCTAGAACGCATTTACATCTACAGGTTTTCACACCAGAGAATATACAGTATTCACAGATCTGTGATCTATTTACTTCATTTATTAATGTGTCCTCAAGGTGTGTCCATTTGCACATAAAATGAATGAAACTTGGCATTCTTTATGGCAGAGTGATACTCCATTTTATTAAAAAAAAAACACATCTTCTTTATCCAGTCTCCAGTTGATGGACATCTGAGTTGTTTCCAAGACAGGGCTATCACAAACTGAGCTGCTGTGAGCTTGGATGCACATATGTCTTTATGAAATGATTCTTC